>NJDD01001187.1:14981-29912 GCA_002245505.1 Calephelis nemesis | reverse complement strand
TAGGTATAAATAATAAACACTACAAATAACAAAATAATTATTAATCGTTATGCAATCCCATTAGGGGGCGTCCATAAATTACGTGAGATGTTTAAGGGGGGGAGGGGGTCGACTTGAATCTCACCTAATCTTACGTTGGGGAGAGGGTGGGTCTCGGCAAATATCACGCAATTTATTTTGCGTCAATCTCAAAAAACTATGCTATTTTGGTCCATTTCATCCATACTGTACATGCTTAAGATTTAGTCTTAAGCGTAATCGTAATACGATTAGCAAATAAAATATTTATTATTAATTTACTTTTTTTATATCGATGTTTCGTAATGAACCAGGCAAGTGATTAGAAAAACCTACTCTATTTCATGAAGACCAAATTATTACCATAGTCAGAATTTATGACAGTATCTTTACGCCCATATATCTGAAGAGGTAGGCAGAGGCACAACCAAGGTACCTACGACTAGCCGAAGACTTTAAGTCCCACATTGTGATAGGAGGCAAACCTTGACTCAACCGGGCACATATCCAATCTCGCGCAATGTTATTTTTAATTTTTACAATAGAAAACGATTAAATTTCATCAAAATCGGTTTATTGGTTCAGCCGTGAATAAGCAATAAACAGACAAACAAACAGATAGACAGACAGTCTGACAGACTTACGCATTTTTGATATTCAGTATGGATAATAGTATGGTTTCAATTAGCAAGAGATAACGAAGTGCCATCCATTTGTCATTCTTTTTTTCTTTACATGCCTAACATTTAATATATAAATAGATTAGATTTTGGCCGCCGTTGGTCTAAGAGTTAGCGTACACGCCTAACACAGCTGACCAAACTCTAGGCTCTGGTTCGATTCCTGACGGGGGCAAACATTTGTGTGGTGAACATTTAAATAACTGTACTTCCGGGTCTGCGTGTTTATAAAATGTATTCCAGTATCTATTCTAATATTTCTCTGTATCACCTAGCATTGTTGATTAGCATCAATGAAATAAAAATACAATTTGCTTAACTTCTTAGCTTGGGGTTAGCACATTCTGTAAATTTTGACAAGGAGTATTTATTTTTATTTTCGTATTAAAAAATACGTTGCCCTTTAGCGAATTTCAATAACCTATCTAAGATTCTAGGTGGTAAAGTTTCGCAGCGAATCGCCCGGATTGGTACCACCGCCTTACTTATTCCTGCCGCCTTAACGTCATGACGTCTTCCGGTTCGGAGGGTAAGGTAGCCGGTAAACTTACTTTTGCTCAAGGTCTAAAATCCTGACCTCAGGTTGGTAACGCACCATTACCATCTTTGGTGTCTCTAGGCGGCGTGAATTTCTTACCATGAGGAAATCCGTCTGCTTGTTTCCCTTCCTATAACATAAAAAAAGGTTAACAGATAGGGCCACTTTAGATCAGTTCCCAGGTTCATTCTTAGTTTTTCTTAACTAATAAAATATTATAGACGGTTATACTTGAGTAAATTTATATAATTCTATTGTATGCGTCGGAACAATGTTTTAACTTCAAAATATTCTGAAGAAAACATTTTCCAAGAAAACAAAACTCACCACTCAAAGGGAACTATTTTACAAACCGCAAAAGATTAATAGTTTACAACAACGATTTGTTATGTAAAGGCAGCGATGTGATTGGAGGGAATTATTTGTGAGGTCTATAAGAGACCTGTCCGGAACCCATTTCCTCTGAAGATTAATCACCTGCAGCCTTCCAACGCGGCCAGCAAGGTATTTCCGCTTCCCAATATGTTTAAGTGTCGTCAGTAAATAAATACTCCCGATTTTCCTATTTTCTTTCTTCAGAATGTTTGTTTCTTTTTACAATGTCAAAGTGAAAAGGTTGTTTGGAAACATAACAATACTTATTTATTTCAAGTTTTTTTTTGGAAATCTTTACGGATAAACATTTATGATTCTAAAACTGCGTCAACAAATAGAAGGAAAATAAGCGTATTAAAATATTAAAACTCACTCCAACAATTTTATTAGGCTCACTTGCACGTTCCCGGGTTAAATATTTAACTCAAAGTTAGCTTCTAACATTGGAGTAATCCCATATACTTTTGACAGTTTACCTCGATATTAAACCTTACCCAGGAACGTGCAAGTGGGCCTTAGTCGATTATTCTTTTTTCAAAAGGTGTTTTTGCTTTTCTTTTGCTTTCGAGGTGGTCCCAATTTAATTTCATTGTGATTGGTTTTTGAGTTAATACATACATATCTTCACGTAAAGTCCCTTACGGGGTGGGCAGAGAGTATCGAGTGCCAAACCTCACGATCCTGACAAACCTGTCTAGCTTCCATCACATTAATTACCCTTTTCATACAAACACGCCGGTTTCGGAAAATCTTGACACCACTCTCGGATAATATCTGATTAATCTGCTCGTGGGATGTCAACCTTGGTCTCTCCGGGTACCTACATCCATCTACATTCGCATAGTATACCTGCAATATGGTTTTTGAGTTGTGCGTAATAATGCAATGGTTGTTTATATTAATGAATTCATCGTTGAGGACCTATCTTTTTTAAAAAGAACCATTAAAATCGGTTTGTTATTAACGAAGTAATTGCTTATTAAAGACAAAAAATATGCAGTTTAGAGGTATTTAGACAAGAACGCTTTTTAATCTATAGCAATTTTGTCATTGACATGCTTTATCTACATAACATTTATAAGAAACTAGCTGCGCCCCGCGGTTTCACCCGCGTAAGTCCCAATCCCGCGGGAACTCCGGGATAAAAAGTAGCCTATATGTTATTCTGGGTCTTCAGCTACCTACATACAAAATTTCATCGTAATCGGCTTTGTAGTTTTTGCGTGAAAGAGTAACAAACATCCATACATCCAAACTTTCGCATTTATAATATTAATAGGATAGGACAACCTCGAAATCCTGGCACACCTTTAAAAAGAAAAACGTCAAATCCTGTTCTTAATTGGCCAAGTAATTAGTTAATTAGTTAAGCGCAGTAAAACTACAAAAACCCGACTCCCAACTATTTCGCTAGCAACCACATCACAATTTGCTATTTTTTTTCTAAAATAGTAAATATTCCAATATGGTCCCACATACATTTTATCAATATTCTTGTAATAGTTTTTGAATTATGTCTTACTTATGTTATTGTCCTTTAGTCAGATCGTGAAAAGTAATATCGAAGTGAAATGTTTTCAAAGAAAAGCCATCAAAATTAGTTTGTTATTGTTTTAATAATAGTGTAATTAAGATACAAGGAAAAAAAACATACAGTCGAACTAAGAACTTTTTAGTCAGTGAAAAATAAATGCTATAGAGACAAGGATGTATTTTAGTCTATGACAATATTTTCACTGTCATTTTTCGTAACAATTGTTGAAGTGAAACTTCTTTATCGGGGTTAGAAAAAAAAATTAGTGTAACATTTTTTCGTTAGGCGTCACATTTTTACGTTACGCGCCATCTTTGTTCTTATCCCTACCACGCGTGATTCGAAGTATACTTTCTCCAGCGGAGTAGGGATTGGCAATAAACTTTATTTAACCAACTTCTGTGAAGTTGCACATGGTAAATTATTTTTTGAAAAATAATGTCATAAAGAAGTTTCACTTCTTCACTTCTTAAGAGTGTACGCTAGTACACGCACACATTTTTTTGTTAGATGTTTATAAAATATAAAATGTTTATTTAATTTGAAAAAAGAACTATTACTGACCGAGAATTCGCCTAAGAAATATAAAAGTACTAAAAGTCGAATTTATAAACTCCCTCTATATAAAATAGTTTAAATAGTGTCGTCAAATATCTATACCGTCTAATTTATTTATTTTTTAAAGAAATAAATAACAAAATACGTCAAAATTGTTACTAAGTTATATTTTAATAATATGCCATAGTTAAAACTTACTTAATTCTACTTTTGTAGTAGTTACTCGAACAATAGCGGAATCTTCCACCGTCCGCGTCGGTAATCTTTGGCCTCAACAAAGGAATTAAAATTAACTTTGGCCAACTGGGACTTAATTACCCGTTGTATTGTACCTTCTAGACATACCTGACTCAATGTTTTAATTAAATTAAGACTATTTTAGCCGACTTTGAAAAGGCGGAGGCTATTTATTCGACACTATTTTTTTTATGCATCTATATTGTTTTTTTTTTCAGTTTTCGATGTAAAAGAGCTTTAGAGAGAGACTACTTTTGATGTAATTACGTTCAGTCTGGGTCTGAGGGATGGCAACAAAATAATTTTAGGAAAATTCATGTGTATATTTTTTTTTGTGTATTAAAGGATTTGGACTCGAACCATCGCTTTACTTATTTCTGCAAATTCAGTGGTCGCTACTTTAGTGTTCCGTGATAAAGCTTTGTCTATACTTCGGTTTTCTTCCTAATGACGTGGCCATAGTATACCAATAACATATTACTGTATGGAGTGCATTCAAAATTATAACGTATCTTTTTTTTTTCTTTAATTTTTGTCACTTATGTTAGCATTTGCCATTAGTTAATTGGCATCAAATTATCTTATTCAACAAAATTGGGTTTAAGTTATTTTAAATTGGCCATAAGTCGTCAAAAAAAGTCATGTCAAGGTCTTGATTAAAGCGGTGGCCTCATTACTCAAGCTTATTTGGCGAGATTTATCGGCAGCAAGGAAATGCACGATACACTAATTTCTTCATGATTATTTACTTTGTGCACTTTCACTGAACAGAATCTTATAAAATACCGCCAAATTTTACTAATTTCATTCAATTTGAACACGAAATTCAATAAATACGAAAAAACTGCTATCGACAATTCTCTTGACGAATCTAGCACCAAAACTCTACCATGTCTTTGCTACGCTGCGACATGACAGAAGGACAAATGACACACTCACATTAACAATATTAGTATTGATTAAATCTTTTAGAAATTGAGAAGGATTGGTAAAGTTAGCCTTTAAAAGTTGGATGCATTCGGGATTTATCCCTGATGATGTTTATGCGTTTCATATTATGTACTTTAACACTTATTTTTTGCTTTCACTCTGACATCATAAACTCGTAATGAGACCTACCATAACGATGTACAAGTAAACTTTTTCACGGTGAGAAAGGGTTGAAAAAATTAAAAGCAACATGAATTCAAAACTCACAATTGAAGAGGAATTAGTGCGGTGACGCGAGAGGATATTGTAAAGCTGGAGAGAGCTCTCGGAATTTGATTTGAGTGTTTATTTTAAATTTGTGTCGAAAGGGTTAAAGATGAAATAAAATTCTTTTCATTACTCAAAAATCTTTAGTGTATGAGAAAATGAAAAATTCGGTTGATTAAAATTTTTCTTTTCATATTGCAGTGACGTTGATTTTTTACATGCTATTTAAATGCGAAAATGTAAAAAGTTGGGCTCATTGCAGATATTTAGAAATAAATGATGTAGGTTACTGGGGCACTCTCAAATCCAATTTTTTGTGTTCTTCTTCCTTTCTTTGGGTTTTGGCCTTCACGTTAGTATTAGCCCTTAGTCAAGTAGAAATTTGCATCGAATTTACATCAATTTCAATTAATTATAATTAGTCATCAGTCATAAGTCGTCAGGAATTCATGTCAGGCTCTTGGGTAAAGCGGTGGCTCATTACACAAGCTCTTTAATGAGATTTGGCGGCAACGAGGAAATACACGATACACTAATTTCTTAACGATTATTTCATTTGTGTGTCTTTATAAAATGCCACCAAAATTGACTAATTTCACTCAATATTAACAGGAAATTCAATAATTATGAAAAAACTTCGACCATCTTTTCTCTCGATGGCGCCAAAACTCCTTTTGTGTTCTTGTTCACAAAGGAACGAAGAAAAATAGAAAGAACACAGCGGTTTATTTTTACAGTTTGGAATCCGGCCCTGGATATTAAATTAATTAATCTCCCTACCTAAGAACCGTATCCCGGATACGGTTCTTCAGGTTACGGTTACGGTTCCGCTAAGTAGGATAGACCTCTGCCTTTTGCCAGCTAAGGTTAAAATATAGGTCAGTACCAACAAAACCACTGGTGATAGAGTACTGTGCAAGCAAGTCGGTTAGGGATCCACCGTCTTACATATTCCTGTCACCATAGTGAATCTGTCTTGTACAAGACCTGGTCCAGGTAGCAGGGTAGCTAGTAGACTTGCATAATAGGCTTAATATATTGGCAACGGGACAGTGATACACCTGTTACATCCATATCCTCATCACATCCACAAGTAAGACCATTATCTGTATAACGAACATTGTCCGTCTACACTTAAAGCTGTGCATTTTCAAGATAGAACAAATAGAGCAATGTCTGTTGATATTATACGTATCTGCTATCATGTTGTCTTGTAAGAATGATGTAATGGTAGGTGTATGGCAGCGTATTATCCATTTCGGATCTTATACTCTTCTGAAATATCTAAGCAATACAAAAACAGCAACGAATCTGCATTTCATTTTAGCGCGAGCGCCCTGCGTCGTCTTACGATCTGACAATCTGACGCGAGTTTAGAAGTTTTCACCCGTTCCAAAAAAAAGTGCGCAACGCTGCTTAAGAAGTTTTCACTTCAAAATGTAGAGAAAGTAAGAAGTTTTGGCAGTGACAAAACTTACTTTTTGATCCCAATACGAGTATCTAAAGAGGTTCCCGCGGGAGACCTAAAAAACTTTTACAGTCGTAGCGCTGGCAACATCTATAAGATATTTAAACATCTGAACTCCGTCAAATCCACAAAGTACTTATTAAGATAAGGCAATGTTGTCAAGCGAGTTGGCCCTGAATTTCAAACACCCTGATCAATAGCTGAGAGGGACCAGAGACGTGTCGAGGGTCCTCCAGCGGTAAGAGGTCGCGGAGTCATCGAGTCAGCGTTTCGGGGAGTATCACTTCATACTGCCGATCGTATACCCTGTTACGTAAATAGACCCTCTTCGTCTTTCAAGTGTTTGGAGATATAGAAACATACTTAAACATCTTTATGCTTTTTAACGTGGTAAGGAGAGAAATCAGGGTTTTAGAAGTGATGATTTTAAGGATGATTTCTGAATGCCATTGTTGTTTCTATTAGAGAAGCAAATATTTACTTTTTTATTTTTAATATATTGAAGCCGTATTTCTAGAGGTGTAGGCACATTTACAACCAGAACACCTAAAATTAGCGTACCTCCTTTAGTACTACAATGAGAAAATTGACACACCTGTTCCCAATCGGACACTTACACAATCCCAGGCAACGTTGTTGTTTTTAAAAATTGAAAACTGCATTCTTAGTTGTACGAACAAGAATCAAACCCGTGACCTCACGTATGTAGATAACATCGAACTATTAGACCATAGAGCCGGATTTTTGCTTTTGAAAAATTACTAGTTGGAGAAACTTATATCAATTGAAGGCTTTTAGTTCTGTTTTAGGAAAAATAATAACGACGTCTATAATAAATTGTCGCAATCGCAACAGTGAAATCAGAGAAGAAATGGGATCGGAAAATCTTTGAGTACAGTTAGTAAAGGACATGCTTTCTTGGTCAAGTCACGTTAAAAGAATGTCAGATGGAAGATTGACAACACCGATATACAATGCGAACACGGAAACCCTGAACCCGATCGATTTGGTCGTGGAATGTCATCGTAGACCTGTGTACCCACGTATCCGGGGAGATCTACGATGACATTCTACGAGCTAATCGCTTGGGGATTATCCAAGGGTGGTACCAAGAGCCTTCGAAATCACCGTGTTAGTATAAAAAGAGTAATGGATGAAGAAATTTAGGCAGGTCTGTAGGAATCGTGACATGTCGATACTGTCTACCTCGTAGAGGACTTATATATATATGAGCATTATAATCAGGATTATCCTTGTATTGTTAATTACTAATTTAATAGTAATAGCAATTAATATCGAATGCTACTGATACAGATTATCCCTCTTACGGTAATATGATATTACTGTAAGACGCATATGAAAGATATTTTAAGTCAGGTATAAACCCTCAAATTGTAAACTGATTTAAACTTACCTTAAATGTAAGGTAAGTTTAAATCCAGGGACTTTATATTTGAAATTGAAAAAAAAAGATTTTCTGCTATAACTGTAACATTTTTTTTAATTCAGAAAGCTAAATTTTTTAAAGTAAGGTTAATAGACCTTCAATTTAAAACATTTTAAGATTTAGTAATTAATATAAGACTAATGCCCGATATCACCAAGAGCCCCTATATTTAGGGGACCTTTTAACGTGTTTTAGGGGACGGTTTTATATTGAAACAGTCCCACAAGTAACGTTAAAAGGTCCCCTAAAGTGTAGGGGCTCTTGGTGAAATCGGGCATAAGACTAACATTTAAAATTCAGTCTTTAAATTCAAGTGAAAACTGACATAGTCATGTTGTACCTCTTATAGTAAACCATAAAAAATCAACTATTTATGTTTTATCTTCTGAGCTTTTTAAAGAAAAAAGAAAGCGAACATATTATCTCCTGACTGGTTAAATATTAAATTTATTTATTACAGAAAATTCGTGTCTATTCGCGTTTATTTGTACTCGTATACAAGTATAGTTGACTAATACAACTAATACAACAATAATACACTCGTAATATAAGGACATTGCTTATGTTGATGCTTCACGGAGTAATTAGTTTAGGTGTATATTCATTTATTTTTTGTGTTAACGTAATTATGAAGTTTCGATGTTGTGATTCAGCCGTATTATTATTTTGTAATAAAATGTATACTTTTTAGTGTCGGCGCTGGGTGGAATTCCTTTGTATATATTGTATCTTTAAAACAACACATGTTCTTTCCAATATTGTATGATTATTATTTAATTGATAATTTTATAATACCTGTTTTTGTTTGTTTTCAGGTACTAAAAACGTAATGGGTTTTTGCACTTGGGACTGAAATTGGTCAGTATTTTGTGTAGGTTCCTATATCGACAAAACTTTAAACGAATTGCTACTTACTCGTTTACATAATATGTAATGTGATGCATGTATACTCATATATTGTAGTGTGTATATTGAGTTTTTAACTTTTTTTAAGTACTACAATAAAATATTGAGCAAAAGTACTTCAAAACATAGCAAAAACATTACATAAGTGTTAAAATAAATTTAGTTGGATACAAAAATAAGTTTTTCATTAAAGATAAAAATCCCAGGTTAACGCGTTCACACAAAAAATATTTGAGCCTTCTGTATTTTTATACTAATAAACAATCCAAAGTAATAAAACTTTATGAAACTTTTAACAGAAAATTATGAAAGTAACAAAAGTGTTAACATTAATTTGGTGTAATATAAAAATAAGTTTATCATTAAAGTTAAAAAATCCCAGACTAACACGTTCACATAAAAGCATACTTGAGCCTTCTGTATTTTTATACGAATAAATAATCTAAAGTAATAAACATTTATGAAACTTTTAACAGAAAACTATGAAAGTAACAAAAGTGTTTAAATAAATTTGGTGGGATTTAAAATTAAGTTCCTCATTAAAGATAAAAAAAATCCCAGATTGGCACGTTCACATAATATATACTTGAGCCTTCTATTATTATAATTATTTTCATACAAAAAAATAATCTAAAGTAATAAAACTTTACGAAACTTTTAACAGAAAACGATGAAAGTAACAAAAGTGTTAAAATGAATTTGGTCGGATATAAAAATAATTTTCGTGCACGCCTAAAGCCCTCAAGAGTTCGGCGCTCGCTCGTCAGTTAACAAACTCTGCGGCTTGTTCAAACCCCTTGAAAATTTCACATCGGCCGTCTCGAAACCTCTCCAGTCCCGAGCGGCCTATTTTGGGTTTTGGAGTATTATGACAATCTAATTCCAAAACTTTGATGTCATTCAAGCTCAAGTAGAATTACAGTTCAAATGAAATTAGACATTATGTCAACCACAATGTCTCATAATTAGGGACGGAATCTTGGAATATTTGTTTAATTTGTCCGTTTATTTTAAAACATTTTATTGTTATATAGCCTAAGCCCACGACTCCATTTGTATCGCGTTTTCTTCTTTTATCCGTCATCTTCCTTTCTACTTAAGAGTTTAATTGTTAATAACGTTTTACTAGATTCTGCAAGCTTCTAGTTTACGTTTCCAAATCTATAGAGTACTTTCAAAGTCACGGCTATTTTGCGACCTTATTAATAAATTTGTCATATTCGTCAAAATTTCTTTTAGATTTTATCTTTTTAGACAGCCTCGTTGGTCGAGGGACTAGCGTACACGCCTATTCCCGATGGGGCAGGCATTTGTGTGATGAACATTTAAATGTCTGCATTTCCGGTTCTAAGTGTTTGTTAAATTTATTCAGATATCTATTTAAGTATATTTATGTATTAGAATCTTTGACTAACATCCATAACACAAGCATATTATAACTTGCTTACATTCAATATGTGTAACTTGTTCTTTTTGTTGTATAAGATAGTAAATTCGCATTTTACTATTATTTTTATAGTTACATTAAGCTTGGGATTAATATGTTTAATATGTTATGTTATGTTTAATATATTTATATAAATCAACCAAATACGACTTACATTTACTAGTTACCTAACATCTCGATTATATTATGGTGCAATTAATTTAAATGAGCACCCTCATTGAAATATATCCCAAAGAAATGAGTACGCTGGTCACATTACTTATCCTTGCAACATTTTTCCTAACTAAACAACTTTTCCCCGTTTTTTCCCATGTGTTGGTCCGGGCTCCTTTGCAGAATACACCATCTGCCTTTCTTGCCAAGCAGCTCGTAAAAGGCGAGCATAGGCTTATCATCACTAACACCGTGACGTATGACTAGGTGGTAGAGTTTCGCAGCGACTCGCCCGTATTGGTACCACCGCCTTACTTATTCCTGCCACCATAACGTCATGACGTGTTCCGGTTCGGAGGGTAAGGTAGCCGGTAAACTTACTTTTGCTCGAGGCCTAATATCCTGACTTCAGGTTGGCAACGCATCATTACCATCTTTGGTGTCTCTAGGCGGCGTGAATTTCTTACCATCAGGAAATCCGTCTGCTTGTTTGCCTTCCTATAACATAGAAAAAAAACTAAACAACTGAAAAACATTCGTTAATTGTCATATAATTAGTCTCTGAGCATGCTAATTTACTTAATCCAAAGCTGCTGTTAATGATTAGCAAGTCTTGCTAAAAGCTGGCAAACGTACACAAATTCAAACCTGAGCTCAGATAAATCTGAAACAAGTACAGAGAAAAGCTCTTTATCAAGCCAACCTACCCAAAATTCATTCTTTATTTTAACTGTTTTCGTGTCACATTTCGTAACAATCGATTCAGTAAAATCTGAAGTCTTTGTTAAAGAAACGAAATTTTTATTTTTTAATAAATTTATAACATTAGCGTAAATGTGAATTTTGTGGAAAAATAACCCTTAAAATGTTACCAGCATTAAATAACATAATTCAGTGAGAGAACATTCATCTACTGTCAAGAATATTAATGGACCATAACTCAAAGCAAACCCTAATTTTCCGCGCAAAAGGTGTCGACATCCATCTGAACGTATCTCCGGCCGTAATAGATGTCTATTGGGAAATTAAAATTACTCCGCTAGGTGTTACCATATTACATTATAGAGTAGTGCAACTGCAACTGACATTTTACCTGAATGTATGGAAAAGTGCGGTTGACATTTTGTTATTAACTAGTTTTACTAGCCGTTTAACTAACAGCGTAGCCTCTTTACCAAACAGTGCCGTTCAACTAGCAGACTGAATGGTATTTAGTCAGTGAGTCTAGTCAAAGGCCATTTTTTTGCAAAGTTTAATTATTAATCACTTTAGTAGTCTAATGGTCCGGAGTTAGCGTTGATTATGTGCGGTTTTGGGTTTGATTCCCGGATCGGAAAACTCAAAATATGATTTCTCAATTTCCAAACAAACATAAAGTTGCCCAGAATTAGATAAATACCAGGTTGGCGATAGGTTTGACACCTATTACCCTAAACTCAGTGCTTTCGGCTAATCGTGGGTACACTGGTTGCACGTCTGCTTATTTTGTTGAGGACACGAGTATGAAGGGACGTACTTAATTTTAACAATACTTAATATTATTATATACTTTAATGTTGATTACCTTGTTATACTTAATATTTTTCTTCCATAATTATTCTGTGCTCTATGAATTGTAAAGTTGAGAAAAGTCAGCAATGTATAGTAGTAAACCAAATACCACGTCGTGTTACACACACCGACAAAGTTACAATCAAGAGCTGATATTACCTTATTAAAAATAATTCCTAAAAAAAAAGAAACAAAAACAGCAACTAGTAAAAATATTAACAATTAAAAAAATCAATATATTATTTTACCTAACTACACACATTTCGTTTGTGAATCATGAAAAAGAAAACGAAATGAAAATAATTAACTATTTAAACAAAAAGCTAACCAGTTGAGATGCTTTTTAACCTACGGCTATTTCCAAGTAGAATTGTGAAATATTACTGGTGCCATCATTTTGTAATAAAAGAAATCGATTTCCTAGAAGATAAACTGCCACCTGATTCGGCTTAATATTTGCAATAAAATCATTCTGTAAAGACAAAGCAGTAAAGAAAATAAAGTAAAACAAACAAGTAAACTCAAAATGTTTATCATCCTTAATAAAAAAATTCACATGGTGGAGACACAAAATATAAAGAGAGGTGCAGATAAAATTCTTAAAGCATTTTATTCTGATTAAAACCTTAAATATATTTTGCAGATCAATGCTATTAAAGGAATTTTTAAAAATGGGCCCGCAGAGGATTCAGCTAAAACAATAAACATCAAAAAATCATATCTTCATAAAATTATTATTTAATCTATTAACATACGTACATATATATCTTTAAGCCAAGTTCTTTACTGGGTGTGGGGAGAGTATCAAATGCCAAATGTACAACAACATTTGCAAACCTGGCTGACTTCCTTCACATTTACCACTCCAAATAAAATCCGAGTGATTTGACCGCAGAATGTCAACCTAGCCTAGGTTGACATTCCCCAAATACCTACATTCATCCACATCCACATTCGCATTGTATATTTTTCACTTGCCATTTCACTTGCAATTTTTCACTTGCCATTTTTTCCACATGACAAACCCAACAGAGTATGCCCTTCCTTATTTTAACACTAACAGTTTCTTTCAACGCCACACATTCCAGATCTCAGTAAGAATGCGGTAAGCGAGCGTCACACTACAGATTTCCCGTATTGCTTTCATTTCGACCGCATTAATGCTATCTCATGATTTTTCATATGTTTAATCAGGAACAAAAAATAAAAAAACTGTCGTTAATTAATGCCCAGAAAATGATATTAAAAAAGCAATCAACAGCAAAATATAAATTAAAACCAATGAAGGTATATAATTTTTCACAAAGTTACAACGGGATTCCATTACGTGCCACAGTGAAAGAATTTTTATTAAAAAAACGATGACTTACGTACGCCAAAGTTGAGAGTTATGTTCGCGTTGCCTAATATTGATTTATGAAATGGCTTCTCCATGGCTGAGGTTGTGGTGATTATTTTAGTGAAATAAACAGAACTACGGGTTAATGTTCTGGAAAATTCTTACTAGAGGAGTTGTTTTCGGAAAAGAACGGTGATAAACAAATATTTATTCATTTGCGGTTGTAATTATTGCGGATATCCGGCTGTATTGGGTTCTGTTTGGGAACGGATGAAGGAATATATTTGTTTTATCCGTGGCGTATTCTTGCACAATGTTATAGCGCATATGAATATATTTCAAAGTAAATACTATGAAAAATTACACGATATTCCTTAAAATAAATATATTTCCATGAAAATTTAATACCGATGATATCGAAAATACAAAACGTTAAAACACATTTTATGTCTTGATTTGTAATGTTTGTAAATTTAAGTTAATGGAAATAATAATTTAAGCACAATGTAAAAACCTTTCTTTCAGTTATGTCGGATACGTACACAAAAATAGTATTTAATTATTCATATTTTTATCAAATATAGTACTTATTTAAATATCAAAGTGATTTCATTACCATATCTAAACTTAGTGAAAACTGTACAACTTCCGAAGTTCGCTCTTTTAAATAAAAAAAAATTAAAACCGATTCGCTAATGACAGAACAATTGATTAGATTCCATACATAAAACAGCAATAAAACTACAATACCTGAAATATTTTTTAAAATAATTTTTGCGTAGTAGAACTGGTTCTTTTTAAGGTACACAAAAATGAAGTTTTTCCTCGGTCTCTCTGGTGTTCCATCATCAAGTTCACACTTGATAGACCACCTTGAAAGTTCGCTATTTTTGCATTTAAAATAATGTTGAAAAAAACGTTTTATAAATGACGGAAAAATTGGTTAACATACGTAAAAAATACAGGAGTCGAATATACTCCTTTTTCAAAGTTGTATGTATTATATTCAGGTTAAAGGACCTTTAACTAGGGTCATTAGAGTTTTTGTGGGTTTGTCTGCTCAATTTACACGCAAAAGCTGCGACATGGATTTTTACTAAATTTTGTGTAGTACTCGTAGATTATAATATAAGATATTATCGATGAACATACTTATATGATACTTTATAATGCTTCTTCTTCTCACTGGCTAGCCTGGCTGGAAATGACAGTAGTTTACGGTTGATAGGATTAAAATTAATCTACCTTTTTAATTATTTATAATAAATTACGAAAGTAATGAAAAATATGAATAAAATGCTTATTTAAAAAAATGTAAATAGCTCTATCAATTTAGAATTCAGTCCTGCTTTTGATGGCCTCAGGATATGCATAACTAGGTGGTAGAGTGCTTTACTGATTCCACTCGCCACTGCCCAGTTCTCGACATTTGCCAACTTTCCCAACTACTACAAATATCTGTACCATTATACTTTTACTATTT
>NJDD01001187.1:0-10428 GCA_002245505.1 Calephelis nemesis | reverse complement strand
AATAGATAACAAATCTACCGTCCGCGTCATGTATATTAATTGCTTAATAAAAAGCTCTTTAGCAGCTTTCTTATAACCGTCCAATATTTGAATGTCTCAAATTTAATACAACAATGAATTTCAATTTTTTGTAGAATTGAATTGAATGATTAAAAGAAGTAGCAGGAATTATCACATCTTTGTAACATAAAAAAATATTTCTACAGATTAGTATTTTTTAATGTTGGCAATTCCTTTGTCCTAGTTCAAGAGATATACGACTTCCTTTTGTTTCAAGCCCATTCACGGTTGTTAATATTTATGTAACGTTGGTAATTAAACAAGAGTAAGGCGTTAAAGTCGTAGAAAAGGCTTTTATTCTCTTTAACAGATATTAATTTTCAACAATATATAATTGTCGTGTATATTAGTTACCGAAACGGCTTGACCGATTCTCATGAAATTTTTTGAGCATATTGAGTAGGTCTGAGAATCTGCTAACATCTATTTTTCATACCTTTAAGTGATAAGGGTGACTTACCTCCACTTTTTTTCTAAAATCACATTAAAAAAGATAGCAGAACATCGTCTGCCAGGTCAGCAAGCTATGTATATAAAAGTCAATCATTGCAATGTTAACTGGCGTTGGTGTAAGTGAGTTGTCCGCCCACTTGTTTTTCATTTAGTAAAATAATTAATCATAACAAAATTACAAAAAGAAAATATTTAATTGTATGTTAATATTAAGCTATCAAAAAGTATTTAGTCAGATCAACATTTACTAAAGTTTGTTTTTGAATTTTGGTTTGTTTACTCAATCATATGAAAGTAATTAGCCGTTTTGTTTGCTCTGTAAATATTTTAAATCTGTATTATATTTTTGCTAAACGATTTTATACAGTTTCAACCAATAGATAGTATATGCATAATGAGTTAAAAATTTTGTGTACTGTGATAGTTGAATAATAACGTTTATTCAATAATATGCCAAAAAATGTACGTAGTGATTATATTCTCTTTGGTAGCGAGCTTTAACCGAAAACGCTTATTAAACCCTTTGAGTTACAAAAAAACAAAGTGTTGTCCATTTTTACAGCCCAACAAAAAATCTGCAATAGTATGTCCTTTTATATATTTAAAGGATAATAATATGTCCTTTTAAGAATAACTAACTGTACCCAAAATAAGTTTTCGAAAAATAGTCATATTTTGGTGATTTTGACTCTGTTGAAATAGCTTCAGTAAAATAAATACAGTACCTTTATAAAATAAATACAATTATTACTTCAAATGCATTCATGCGCTTCAAAAATGCTCTTTAAATTAAACAATTTCATTGAATTTGTGACAAGTTGTTGGAAAATTAAAATTCCGATTTATTAGATTTTTAGTTCTAGACACGTAGTGAAACTTTAAAATTTATAATAATAAATCTTAATGTATATATTTTTCTTGTGTTCGTTTGTTTGTCACTGAACTCCTCTTAGACGACTGGAGCGATTTTGATGAATTTTGTGTGTGTTTCAAGGAATTCGAGATTGGTGAGAGAGAAAGAGTTCGAGATTTGAGATTCACAATTTGGTCCACCGGAAAATGTTTATTTAATAATGTTTTTATTTGTAATTTGTCATTAATTTTGGAATGTTTTACATTGAATCCGGCAGACTGCGCTACTATCAGAGCATCAAATATTATGTAGTAGCTATTAATGTCAAACGATACGAAGTTTGCTGGTTTGGCTAGTAATACATTTTATTTTTAACATTATTATGGTTTATCTCACGAGTGATGTCAGGTCGGGTCGCTAGCTAACCCCTATCCAACCCTGTATGTTAAGATTAATGCCAAGTAAATCGATCAACCTATCAAACTAAAACATAATAATTGCGAGCACTGACGTGATACCCGTAAAGGTAAAAAATGTGACGTATGTAATGTGAAATAGAATGTTGGTGGTAAACGAGGTATGAATAATATTTAAAGTTAAAAAAAGTCACATTTGATACGTATAAAAGAATAAACATTTTGTGTAGTGTTCATGACCTATTTATGATACTTTCATTTAAGAATAAGAAAACGAAAATGAATATATAATTTGTTTGGAAAAATATTGCCAAAACGAAGATGTTTTATAAGTTGCCTCTGCCATAAATATTCACACATTCGCGAACTTGCTAGCAACAACAGCTAGGATTAAAACAATTGCTAATACAAAGTTTTCTTTCACAAATGAATATTCATACAAAATTATATTAGCATTATACTCTATCTCAAAGTCGAGTTAGGGTTGCCAGACAAAATCTGGGCAGTATTTTGAAATGTTAGGAGCATTGTTGGTACAAAAATAACAATCTGGAAATCACTTTTTAGTTTTTATAAATTCAATTTCAAAATTTATTCATCAAAAAAATGTGTTTCACACGGACCGACCGTACAAAAGATTTTTTCTTACGAAATACTATATGATTATATATAGGTTTTTACGTTTCATTAAGGTTGCCACATGTACTTGACGTATTTCAATTTGATTGAATTCAAAAATTTGATCTCATACCAAACATTTTTATGTAAGATATTATAATGCCATGACGAATCCAATCCTCACTTTGTCAAAATTTGTTAAAAAATGAGCGTCTGATTTTACATGCCCTAACTTTACAAGCCCTGAACTCATAATCTTTAAACCTTATGTAAACTAACTGTAAACTGCGGCGTTACTCGCGTGGTTAATGATCCCACATGAACATTTTTTCGGGATAAAAGCTATCCCATTTAAATCTAGGTTACTCTCTATGTGTGTGCAGAATTTTATGAAAATTGGTTCAGCAGTTTTTGTGTGTGGTTTGGCCGTTGCGTTACCGAGACAGGGAGTAAGGAGGAAATTATTTTTACTGTTCATTACTTTACAATACCTAATTTTCCCATAGTTTTTTATAAAGAGGAAATGGCCAAGTCATACATTTTAGGTTAATATAAAGTTTGTGAAGTTAGGGCTTGTAGAGTTAGCGCGTACAGAGAGAGATGCTTCGCGTAGTGTAGCATAGACAATTTTTAACAGTGCAAATCACATGATCTCTTCTTGACAATGTTTGAATTGAGTCGATGGATGTTTAGTTGTTTGAGTTGATTGGGATTCCTCTTTTTTGTAACAATTTTAAAACCATACTATATCATAACTTATACTTATTTTTAGAACATGTAATAATAAAACAATATAGAACATTTAAGGCAAATTCTCACCATTGTTATGGTCTATTCAGAAGGATAAGGTAACCAGTCGTAGTTTCTATGAATACATAATATATTATACGTACACGTATTAGCTTATACACCAAATTTCATATTATATAAAAGAACTTCGCTTCCGAAAGTAGCGTATGAGTTTTGATGATAGATATGATCAGAGAATGGGTAAGAAACGTGACTTGAATCGGGGTGTTAAGACTGTAATGACTTAAGACATCATATCCAGTTGTATCAAGCTTGTTTATTTGGTATAATCCAAACCCGAAGAGGGTTAAAAAAGGGCGAAACACTTTGAGTAAAGGTTATTTGCGCTTCGTTTCGTTTATCTTGGTTGGGCAATCCCGTGACGCCAGATTTATTCTTTAAGAGGTAGGATGATTCCTCTGTGGTCTAGCGGTCCAGGTGTTGGACTTGGCTGCATGTGGTCCCGGGTTCGATTCCCGGGTCGGAAAACAAAAAGAAAATTTGTTTTTTCCAATATGTTTTTTTTTGCCTGGGATTAAATATGTGCCCTGTTGGCGATAGGCTTTATTTTTATATTTTTTTTCTGGATAAGTCACACAAATTGAATCTAACCCCAAAAGTAAGCAAATTATATGCTTGTGTTATGGGTGTTTGCCACCTATCACATCGCAGGAATTAGTGTCTTCGGATAGTCGTGAATGCCCTGGTTATGCGTCTGACTACCTCTTCGTGGATATGGGCGTGAAGATACCTTAAAGAGGTACTTGACAATAAAATATTCGAATTTGGACATATTAGTAAAATATTTTAAATTTCGGTCTTTTCAGAAGATTTCGTTTCACCGAACATCTTATAAAATACTAGCAGTTTCACGCAGCTTCTCCTGCGTAACTTGGCTTCTACTGCATCGATTTTGTTGAAACAAAGCCTGTGTCTCTCAGGAATATCATTCATTCATATCATTCTAAAAGTGAAAGAATTTTTGAAATCGCTCCATTAGTTTCAGAGACTATTCATTTCAAACAAACAAACAAAAAATCAAACCTTTCCTCATTATAGTATTAGTATAAATCTTGAAAATCCATAAGCAAAATAAATCCCAACCAGTTGACAACCCTAGACGAGCTCGCGTACTACTCGTAGATTAGTTTTAAACTTATCTCTATTCTCAGCAAACTATTTGTCTTTATGAGGACTTGCTCACGTATTATGGTAGTCCTCAGGACTTGTGTGCTATAATTTAAATTCTCCAGGAATTCTGTCATTTGCTGATGAAAGTTTACTGCTTTATACGCTGCTTTTAAATAGGTCTGGTGGCTTTTATTTTTGCTGCAAGGCATTAAGCTTCATTTTGGTGAATAAATTTTGTGAATATGTTTTTACTGTCTGTGAGAATAAAGTTCGTATAAGGAATTCACTCTGCCTAAAGACACCAAAGGTGGTAATGGTGAGTTGCCCACCTAAAGCTGGTATGTTAGGCCCCGAGCAAAAGTAGGTTTTCGGGCTACCTCACCCTACGAACTGGTACACGTCAACGGTAAGCATTGACCTATTGTGTGGTACCAATCCGGGCGGGTCGCTGCAAAACTCTACCTAGCTAACTCTACCAAAACTAAACCTAGCAGTATGTCACGGTATTAGTAACGAGAAGTTGCAGGTCTGAACTCAGCAATCTTAAATACTTTCATAAAAAATATATCTACATTACACAATTTTTATCTCACCCAAAAATTTAGAAATACATGCTGGTAGTATGATTTTTTTTAGATTTAGACGCACAGTCAGACTGCCTGTCATCGCTCATCGGGAATCGAACCCAAGTCTCGTCGTCGTTAATAGATTATTCTATCAGCTTCAAACACATTTTTAAAACTACGGATAAATAACAATACAAGTTTGTTATCCTTGCTTAGCTTGGAAATATTTGCCACTGAATATAAAATTCATAACTCCATTTATTCCTAGCCAGAGTTTTACGTAACGCTGGCTAGAAAAAGCAGGGCAAGACTTTACACGACGAGAATGAAAAACAAATATTTTGCACAAGGATTTTCTACGAGGAAATAAGGATACGTCGAGCCACATCGTTCTGGGTTTTTTATTTTATATTAATTCCCAGAGATTTACCGATTTTAGATTTTAAGGAACAAAAAAACTTTATTTTCGTATTTGATCGTTGAGAAGAGCACAGCATACCAGGACTTTGATGGTGGTCGAGTTTACTATACTCGCAAGGTATATTACGGGAAGGTAATTTACGGGAATGCGTAAATTATTTGTATAAAAACTTTAAACACCTCTACCGGTAACTAAGAGAATAAATTTTAAGTCATAAGTTGTAAATCGTTTTAACCGAACGTATATATATATATATACAAACTCATGGTAAAGGTGTGATATCTTCGCTTTCCGTTGATGAGGTTTTGAGATAAAAACAAAATAAACTTTTTAAAACCCAATCATTGTTTTTCAGATATAGATATGTAATCTAAAATTCTTTGCCTATTTAATAGCATGTCCTGACTGACTGACTGATTCATAATCGGCGAACAAATACTATTGTAGTTACAGACATGAAATTTGGTGAGTAAAGTTGAGTAAGGTTATTTATTAAGTAGACACCCACTAAGGACGGAATTTCGAAAATTCTAATCCTCTGGGAGGTGAAATAGGGTTTGAAAATTTGTATAGAAAACCAAGTTTTAAAGTAAGAAACATAAGATTTTTATTTTTGGTCTAATTATTAAAAATAAGTAGATACGTATTTAAACGTTTATTTAAAATTCTATTCCTAAGGGGGTGAAATAAGGAGTGATATTTTATATGAAAGTCCTTATTAACGGGGTTTTGGATAAAAATAAATAAATACGTTAAAAAAGTAATAAATGATTCATACAGTTTTTAATTCAACTCGAGTTCAGTAACATAGTAACTGTCACTCGAGCAAAGTCGCGAGTAACAGCTCGTTATATAAATAAATATGAATCCCCATTTCCATTTGTTATCTTACCGCGCGTGAACGAAGTGACCAATTTTGCAAATTTTTTTGTTGTGTTTTTTATTAAGAATGACAACAATATAAGTTTAGCGTTAGGAAATTTAAAAATGTACTGCCTTATTCATAAAAAATAGTTAAGTAACCTCCTAAGCATTGCTTAACTAATCATATGCTTAACTAGTCAAAGGTAACGCTTGGATAGCAATTATTTATGAACGTAAACCAGAATATATGCAATTCTTAAACTTCTTGTAGATATTATGTTGAACAAAAACATGAGTTATTAGGTATCCCAAAAAACATCTTTACGCCCGTATCCCCTAAGAGAAAAGGAGAGCTAAAACCAGGTCACTCACAATTTTTCGAAGACACTGTCCATAACTGTGACGGATGGCAAGCCTACCGTCAACTGGGCACATATCCAATCCCAAACATCGCTGTTTTATAAGAAATTTGAAAAAAAAAATATTTTCTTGTTGCCCAACCCAAATATCAAACTTGGGATCTTATTATTTTTTGGATTTTTTGATTCAAATCGCTGTATTTATTCTTTAAATGGCATGAATCCATTAACATTTTTAATACATGATGTGAATTATCTTTTTTTGTTCTATAATTTGCTTGTTTTCTTCCATCCTCTATTTTCCCCTGAAACGAATCGGAGATGGTCCCCTAAAAGGAATAAAATAAAGATATCCAGAAATGTTTTCCATCTTAAACACGTTCACCCCACGCTGTTAGACAAATGTTGTGGAAAAACAAGGAATTTGATATTACATCGTGCTATCATTGTTAATATACTAATAATATATATCGCGCGACACCCCGTGGTCACAGAGTGAGATTTCACTGATACTGCATTTAGCTTTGGTGGATTTTCGGACTGTCATATTTTAACATTTTTAACCGACTCCAGAAAAGGGGGAAGTTTTCAATTTGACTGTTTTTTTTTAATTTGTTTTTGTATATTTGTTACACGATTGCTCGGCCAGTAGCCAACTTATTTTGATAGTTAATTTTATTAAGATGAATCTTGATTCTGGCAACAATGATAAGTAAATCGATAAAAGTGACAAAAGTATCAAGTATAAATGTAGTAACTCAAAAACCACTAGATGGATCATGATAAAATTAATAAGGGGCCGTTTGCAATCTTATGAAATAAGAATGATCAAATCGTGTATACCTAATGGAACAGTTGGAGTTTTTGAAGTGAACTTCTTTAGCGGCATTGCGCGCTTTTTTGGAATGGGTAAAAACTTCTAAACTCGCGTCAGAACGTAACGCTGCGTCTTCACAATGGGCCATGATGGCTCATGACAGACGTTCACGATTTTGTAGAGGGCGTAATCGCTTGTGAGCGGCCATGATGGATTGTAATCGAGCGTGATCGCCGCTGTGTCGGTTTTTCGGACATTCATCAAAGGAAATTCGCGCCATGATCGACGGTGCGTCCACACGATCGTCGATATTTGTCAGTAGTGTAATATTGAGGCTCATGTATTTATACTTTTTAATATTCTCGATTTCTTATTCAGATATTTAAAATATCGCATGCAACAAATTTTACATTTATCACTATGTATATTTTTAAAAGGGTTAAGTAGACGTTTACAACAAAAACTACTAGTGAGTAGTGTAATTTTTTTCGCTCAAATCAGTATTATTTTCCTGATCTAAACTGTTAGTAGGTTAAAACTTATTTGGGGAGTTTTGTTACAGATAAATCCAACAACAATTTGCTTGGCTCGAAACTTTTAAATACTAGCTTTGTAGATCCTTGAAAACAGATTCGCGGTTAGACTAATTAATTTTCCCGGGCCAATTATGATACAAAATAATGGTTTAGGACTTTTCCTCTGATTTTAAAAATAATAAAATGTTTTAAAATCCGTTAAAAGTATATGTACAGAAACAGAATCTTCAGCTTTTTCCTTTTTTTAGTCTGTTAAAAACTCATGTAAGTTAGTCGAGCCGAAATATATTGGAATATAATAGGATGTATAGGCTATGTTCTTTAGAGTTAAGGGTTTCGGCTTTATGTGTGTTTTGATTATGAACAAAATATTATAAAACATTCAAACGTAGTAATGTATTCATACATAAAACTCTGAATGATATTATGAATAAAATATAGTTGTTAACGATTTGTACTTATTAAAAATGTATAGTCTAAATTTATCATTCCATCTATAGTATTGCAATTAGCGTTAGATTGTTAGACATGAAGCCTATGTTAGACATCGATAGACGATTCATCATGAAAATAAGTAGCAATCACGTGATTTTGGAGTTTATAATTTGTAACAATATTTTACAAAATTTTAAGTTTAAAATTAGTGATGCAAAAGCAACTTTTGTAACTAAATTTAAATGGGTCAAGACGTCCGTTTCGTACAGCTGCCAATGCAAAAATGAGTCATGCTCGATTGTGTGGACGGTATCGCAATCAAAGAGGCGATCATCGCACATTCCATAACGGGCCACCATGGCCCATTGTGAAGAGGCGCCGTGAGACGGCGCACTGCGCATGCGCAAAAAAGACGGTGCGAGATCTGTTTTTGTATTCCTTAGATATTTCCTAAGAGGATGCACAATGGATAATACGGAGCAATACACCTACCATTACATTCTCACAGATAGCAGATACGTATAACATCAACAGATATATAATATCATCATAAAAAATAAACTTCATGTGTAGTCGAGCAATGTTCGCTATAAAGATAATATGACGACGCTCCTAGCCGTCACGTGGTCTTACTCTAGCATATTTTTGTCAAGCCAAACCCAGGTTATTTATATGAAAATAAAATTCGTGCATGATAGTACTTTCGTACTGATAATTAAAGCAATTCGTGCAAAATTAATCCCCTTACCATTACCAAATCCAAAAAAAAGCACAACGTTAATATTCAAGTTTTCACTTCTGCCGCCACTCCCGGAGTGCAACCCGTCTTTTTTTGCAGTTTTACTGCGCTTAATTGTTGTTTGAATAGGTAATACAGATATTGATATATTTTTTGTTGTTATTTTTTTACGGTATTCGAAGGCAAACAAGCAGACGGATGTCCTGATGGTATTCACGAAGCCTAGAGACACCAAAGTTGGTAATGGTGCTGTTAAGTTTCGAGCAAAAGTAAGTTTACCGGCTACCTTATCCTCCGAACCCGAACAACTTAAAGGCAAGTGCTGACGTTATGGCGACAGGAATAGGTAAGGCGGCACCAATCTGGGCGAGTCGTTGCGATACTCTACCACCTAGTCAGAAAACGGTTTCTGTGTATGATAGTCTATTCTACAAAGTAGTCCGGAACAACACTAGGTTACACACCTTTTCTTTGCTTTGGATTAAGTTACAAAGGTTGCGGTTAAAACGTTATCTATTTTTTCGTTCTTTGAAATATGTGAAACGACAATATTAAGCACATCAACAAAAACAAATGCAAATTGTAGTTGCAGTATTATGATTCTGATTTTACCGTTTTAATACTCTCGTTTGTTTTCACAAGTTTTCACTTCTGCCGCCACTCCCGGAGTGCAATCCGTCTTTTTTTGCAGTTTTACTGCGGTAATACAGATATTGATGTATTCGAAGGCAAACAAGCAGACGGATGTCCTGATGGTATTCACGCCGCCTAGAGACACCAAAGGTGGTAATGGTGCTGTTAGGTTTCGAGCAAAAGTAAGCAAAATTGTAGTTGCAGTATTATGATTCTGATTTTATCGTTTTAATACTCTCGTCTGTAAAAGCTTTAAATTTTAAAATAAATCAGCTATTACTGCAATAAAAATTGTGGAAAAAAACCGTTGGCTTATTTCAAAGTGTGGCAATTTAGAATAACTAGTGGACGCCCGTTGGTCAAAATTCGACCATAAAAAATTTAATATCTTTTGATAAGATCTTCATTTCTCAAGACTAACTACTTTGTTTCCAAACTTTTTATTGCGCCACCTGCGATCTTTTATCGTTATCATCAATATATTTGTTTGTGTGTGTCAAAAGCATGGTAGTGTAAGTAAAGTTTGTTTATTGATTTAATGTACTTTATAAGTATTATAATATTATTAAAAAATACTAGCGCTCTGTATTTTTTCTACACATTAACTATAAGTGTGCCAAATTTTATGCTCCTGTGTCCGCGCAATTTTCGTAAAAAGGGGTCCAAAGTTTTGGCATCACGTTTTGTTTTTTACATTAAGAGTAGTTTTTCTCAGAAACGTAGTATTGGCAAAGTAGA
>NJDD01001186.1:232929-243022 GCA_002245505.1 Calephelis nemesis | reverse complement strand
AAATAGCTTATTTTTTAAACTCAACGACTAAATTGACATTATCAATGTTGTCAGTTTTTCCCATTCAAAAATAATGACGTGATATTGGTTAAATAAGGTGTGAAAACGATTGAAACGAACAATTGAACGATTTAGAAAAAACCGGCCAAGTGCGAATTGGACTCCCGCACGAAGGGTTCCGTACCTGCTATCATCTATCTATTAAAAATTACGTCTGTTGTATGGGAGCTCCCGTTAAGTGAGATTTTATTCCCTTCCCCCAATCTCACGTGAGATTTTTCAAAATGTGGGTTTCTTATTTAAACGTATTGGATTGTTGCAGCAAAAATGAATGAAATTATTATCTTTTGAAGGAATTAGTAAATGGTCTTCATCGTATTACGATTACGCTTAAGATTAAATCTTAAGCATTTACCTTCAATATGGATGAAATGGACCAAAATAGCATATTTTTTTTGTGATTTAACCAAAAAAAATTGCGTGATATTTGCCGAGACCCCTCTCCCCAACGTAAGATTAGGTGAGATTCGAATCGACCTCCTCCCTCCCTTAAACATCTCACGTAATTTGTGGACGCCCACAAAGGCAATGTACAAGTAAATATTCTGTGAAAATTTGAAGCGTCTACCCGTTACTGTTTTTAATATTGAGTAAAAAAGTTGGTTTATCAATCTTGCATGTTTCATTCTTTCCACATGAACGAACCAGCGGAGCACGCCCTTTCTCATTTTAACAGCGACACTTCCTTTCAATCCCATTCTTCCTCGGATCTCACTGTTACGAACAAAAAATCTTGTTATCTTAAAATTGCAACATTAAAGAAAAAATGTTATTAAAAAAAACTGTCCAGGATTATTTAACATACTATTTGAATCATTTCAACATACTATATTTGTTATGAAATATGTTTCATTTATCAAATATTCGGATTTAGATCATCGAGTGTTGTATTGTGCTAAAATCAAATGACATTTTTAAATGTTCTTTAATTACTGCAGCTTATCTTTTAGACAGTGTAGAGTTAATGATGAATGATGAATGACTGTAATAGATTTTGTAATATTAGTATTACTCATTACTCCAGGCTAAATTGTAAAGAAGAGTATAGGTAATTAAGCGCAGTAAAACTTCAGAAATCGACTCTATTTCATAGAAAAAAAAAAGAATCTTCACGCCCATATCCCCGAAGAGGTAGGCAGAGGCACAACTAGGGCACCCACGACTAGCCGAAGACACTAAGTCCCATAATGTGATAGGTGGCAAGCCTATCGCCAACCGGGCACATTTCCAAATCCGACCAACATTTTTTTTTATTAGAAAATTGGAAAAATCCAATTTTTTTCCTTTTGTTGGCCGACCCGGGATTCGAACCCGAGACCTCATGTAGTCAAGTTCATAGAGATTTTATAATTCTTTATTAGAAAGATAGAAAATAGATCCGAAATGGTCCCACATAAATTTTATTAACACCCTATTAGTACTTCTCGATTTACACTTAATAATGAATAAATTGTTCACTTATTTATTCTTATTTACTTGTTTTTATGCAGTTTAACTAAAAACCTCTAGGCGGGTCATGATTTTTTATGATAATAGAAGACAAACAAGCAGACGGATTTCCTGATGTTTAAAAAATTCACGCTGCCTAGAGACACCAAAGGTGGTAGTGGTGCATTGCCAACCTGAGGCCGGGATGTTAGGCCCCGAGCAAAAGTAAGTTTACCGGCTACCTTACCCTCCGAAACAGATATAACAAATATAGGAGCGGAATCATGACCTACCTTTTTAAAAAAAGAACCATTAATATCAGTTGGCTATTGGCCCAGTAATTGCGTATTTCGTAACAAACATACAATAAAATACAGCCGAAAAAGAGATGTGCTAGTTTTGTATTTCTGACTGTTTTGTAGGTACATGAAGGATGAATATCTTCAGACTTCAGATATCTTGGGATGCGCCACAATGAAAGGTAATATATGCGCAACCAAGTGGATGTCTCGCCGACAGCAACCTGCAGCCACAGACCGGTCCGGCTGATCACGTTTACTGAACCGTGGACACGTGTGGAGGACATGCTTGATTCACTATCTTGCGATTCAAGATGTTGCACTTACCCAGCTGCAAACAAGAGTTATGTTTTTCACGCGTATTATTATGTGTATGTGTAATCTATGCCTCTTATCTATGTATCTACAGCCATGAAATTTAGGGAGTAGGGTCATTGTATGAGTAGACCCACTAAGGACGGACTTTTGGAAATTCTACCCCTTAGGGAGTGAAATTGGGGTTGAAAATTTGTTTGGAATATCGTCATTTTTTGAGTTAGAAACATGAAACTTTATTTTTATGCTACTAATTAAAAATTAATAGATACGTATTTGAGCGTTTCTGGAAATTCTACCCCTTAGGGAGTGAAATTGGGGTTGAAAATTCGTTTGGAATATCGTCATTTTTTGAGTTAGAAACATGAAACTTTATTTTTATGCTACTAATTAAAAAATAATAGATACGTATTTAAGCGTTTCCTGAAATTCTACCCCTAAGGGAGTGAAGTTGGGGTTGAAAATTTGTTTGGAATATCGTCATTTTTTGAGTTAGAAACATGAAACTTTATTTTTATGCTACTAATTAAAAATTAATAGATACGTATTTAAGCGTTTCTGGAAATTTTACCCCTAAGGGATTAAAATAGGGGTCGAAACTTTGTTTGGAAGACCGTCATTTGTAAATTAAAAACATAGAAATTTATTTTTAGGCTACATATTAATCTTAGTAGATATTTATTTAAGCGTTTCTGGAAATTCTTTCTCTAAGAGGATGAAATAGAGATTGAAAACTTGTGTTAAGATCCTTATTAGTGGACTTTTGATTAAAATAAATAAATACGTTTAAGAACAGGAATAAATTATTCAAACATTTTTTAATTCAACTTCAGTTCCGTAAATATATTAACTGCAAAGAGCAAAGCCGCGGGTAACAGGTTGTCCTTTATAACTTTGTAAATAACTATACCTACGACTATGAGTGACGTGTACCTATTACATAAGTCTGATAGGCACTCAAAAAGGTTTCTTCATAAGGGATATCACGAGTTTTGGCGCCATCGAGAGGAAAGATGGTCGAAGTTTTTTCATAATTATTGAATTTCGAGTTAAAATTGAGTGAAATCAGTCAATTTTGGTGGCATTTTGTACAATTTTGTTCAGTGAAAGAGCACAAATGAAATAATTATTAAGAAATTGGCGTATCATGTATTTCCTCGTTGCCGCCAAATCTCATTACAGAGCTTGTGTAATGAGCCACCGCTTTACCCAAGAGCCTGACATGACTTCCTGACGACTTATGACTGATGACTAATTATAATTTATTGAAAATGATATAAAATTCGATGCAAATTTCCACTTGACTAATGTCTAAATACTAACGTGAAGGCCAAAACCTTAAGGAAAGAAGGAAGGGGTATCACGACAAATGTATATAGATATAAAATACGTTGCCCACAGTTTAGAGGAAAACAGATCTAAATAGAATTGAAAATAAACAGGCAAAACAAATTGTAACAGGAAAAGATACAAGTGAATAACAATTTTTTTTCCTAATTTATGTTTTTGTTAATGCAGGATTCTATTATGAACATACGTTACAGTATAAAAATCCTCCTTTGATATTAATTGGAAAAATGATTAAAAAATGTTAGCAATGTGATCCCTTAAAATTCAAAGATGAAACGAAGGGTTGTGTTAATAGTAAGGTATTATTATTACTTTTGCTGGTGAATCAGCTGAGCCGTTAAAGTCTCTTTCATTGTGCAATTTTTTTTCCTAAGACTTAGGAAAACAAAGAAAAAGATGGGTATAATGGAAAGGATAATAAGTTGAATGTCGCTTAGAGTCTAAACGCTTTAAAGATATTTAGTTTACGAGTTATGTTTATTTTTTGTGAGAGGGCAGCAAACAATCATACGGATTTCCCAATAGTAAGAGACAACCAGGGTTTATACAGCACAGATAGGCAAACAAGTGGACGAAATTCCTGATGGTAAGAAATTCACGCCGCCTAGAGGCACCAAAGGTTATAATGGTGCGTTGCCAACCTGGGCCGGGATGTTGGGCCTCGAGCAAAAGTGAGTACCTCCTTACCAACCGAACCGGAACACGTCGACGGCAAGCATTGACGTTATGGCGGCACGAATAGGTAAGGCGGTGTTACCAATCCGGTCGAGTCGCTGCAAAACTCTACCACCTGGTAGTATTATATTACAGTGAAGGCGCACTGGTTTTCTTTTAAGACACAGTCGAAACTTGACCGAAACTGTACTTTTGGTCGAACACTAGCATTATAATATATCCAAACATATTCACAAATATTCGTATTTACAATATTAATGGGATCTTAAATCGGATGTAAATATCACAAGTCACAATTTATTTTACAGTTAAAATACCATTACTATTCTAATGAAGTATATATTTCCATGTTAAAATAATCTGTTTCCCGTGTTCGCAAGAAAAAACA
This sequence comes from Calephelis nemesis, assembly GCA_002245505.1. Classification (NCBI taxonomy): domain Eukaryota; kingdom Metazoa; phylum Arthropoda; class Insecta; order Lepidoptera; family Riodinidae; genus Calephelis; species Calephelis nemesis. Next base: position 238,507 of record NJDD01001186.1, on the reverse strand, counting down.
GTTTAAAAGTCTGTGCAAATCTTAGCTGCATCTGAAATGCACGACACACGGTACCTTATTCTAAAGCGAGCAACACTTTAGAATGCTAATTATAATTTAAAGTAGATTAAGGGTATCTTCCACTACTTAGACAGAGTCACATATAGCATATCTCTTAATTTTTATAAATTTTTAATCGTTTTAGTCTGGTCACATAGACACGCCACTTAACACACCAATGTAGCTGCGTTGCCGAACCCTTCAAATCAGAACATGATAGTGGAGACACTGACGTCAATGTGGCAGGAATAAAGAAGCACGTGATACCAATCCGGGAGATCTGTTGTATGGCTTTATTATTTAATACTGAAAATTTACTTGTTAATAAATTTCGTTAACAAACATACGAGTAACCTAATTCCAAATGTTATTGTACAAAGTACTATTATAACTAGGATTAGTAGACACCAGACTAACAAATATTATTTGTATATATATTTTTGAGCAGATATTAGGCATTGGTACTTTGATTACTCGATAATTGGGCTGTAAAATAAACTACTGTTCATCAAAGACTAGACATTTAGACGGGAAGAACATTATTGCTTATACTACTTCATCGAATGCTAGTGTAGAAGACCCCGTAACAAAATTTAAAATGTTTGATGGGGCAGAGTTAGGTATAGATTTTGACAGTTACAAAAAAGTGTACTCTCAAATTAATTCGAAAATTAAATTGCCAAATTACACTAGAACGGAACTAGAATTACACGGAAGGTAGACGGTGATATTTTTCGTTTATTAGGTACTTATGGAATTTTATGACATGTACTGATACGTTGTGTCGCAATTTGATAATAAAGTCGTATTTCAAAGGTACTCGTTTTGGAAAATATCTGCAAAATTCTGCCGATTTTAATAATTAAATTGATGACGTATACCTATCTGCAAGGTAACTTGTAAGAGGCGAGCGATGGTTATTTTCCTTGCTTACCGCCATCCACCACTGGCTTGCTTATTTATCCTGTTAACAGTTTGTGTAAGTAGGTACAGAATTATTGATATTGATTAATTATAAATGTCTTGCAATTTTTATTCTAGTGGACACTTTTAACTTATTGAAACACACCCTTAAATAAAGTCTTCAGATAAACCTAAATGTGTATATATTTATTCCAAGCGACAACTATCATGACAGATGTGCCGGTTACAAATACCCACTTCTTTTACAGTTCAGAAAGAGGTTATTAGTTTAGACTTTAAGCTTAGTAAAATATCACAAACATACTTACTAAAATCGTGAGTAGTGAACGTATTGCAAGAAATCATATTATCTCATTATGAGTTTTGAATTATAAAAAAACATATTTCGTGTTATAATAATTAAAATAAAATTAGTACAGTAACTAGTTTTTTTTTTTGAATGACTAATATGTTGTCAACCTCGCGGTTTTCACAACTTCACCGGGCTTTGACACAGTAACTAGTGCTATTTTTTCATTAATAACAATGTATAGGAATTCCTTTATCACCGCAAAGTATAAAACAAAGTCGCTTCCTTTGTCCCTATGTTCCTTTTAAAACTACGCTACGGATTTTAATGCGTTTTTTCAAATAGATAAAGTGATTGAAGTGGAAGGTTTAAATATATATTTCATAACTGTGCGAAGCCGGGGCGAGCCGCTAGTGATTTAAACATATAATCCTAGATGTTGCCCAAGGTTACATAAACGTATTAAGTTATTTAGCTTTCCCGCGGGAGCTCAAGTATATATCCATTATCCAGGTAAAAAGTAGCTTATGCCACTCTTCAGATGCCTAACTGCCTCCACGCATCAAATTATTTAAAATCGCTAAGTAAGGACTTTATAGAATAAGTGCAGATCTAGTCCTAAAAAAAGATTATGGCCAGTTTGCACTTGACCGATACCTTTACCAGGTAGATATTCCTACAAAGGAATTACTTGTTTACAGTCTTTTATCATTAACTAGCTGTCCCGGCGAAATTCGCTCCGCCCGTTAAGTTTGTTTTAAAAAAAATTGTTTCACCCATTTTTCCTGCAATTTTCCTAGTTTCTCTCTTCTTAAGAACCTTGCCCTAGCAATAACTAACACAATACAAAAAGAATTAGCCGAATCGGTCCATTAGTTTTGAAGTTATGCGCTTACCAACACATTTAACGATTCATTTTTACATTATAGAGAAACATAGACTAAAGTAAGAGTTAAGTTACGTTAATGTTATAGGTAGTCTGTATCACAGTGTAATAAAGACTATAATATTTGGTTGAACTTTGCAGCTAATAAGTCCATATTTATAAATAAGATGGGAACTGTATTGCAACGGAGACACTTATTACTCCACGAGGTCATTGCCCTTAGGTAGAACGTAAAAAAATAAATGTGTCTTCCACGCCCATATGCCCGAATATGTATACAGAGGCACAACCAAGATCAACCTACGACTAGCCAAAGACACTTAAGTCCTAAGTCCCACAATGTGATAGGTGGCAAGCCTATCGCCAGACGCCAACCGGGCACATATCCAATCCCGAGCAACGTTTTTTTTATAAGAAAATTGGAAAACCAAATTTTCTTTACGTTGCCCGACCCGGTATTCGAACCCAGGACCTCATGCAGTCAAGTCCAACACCTGAACCGCTCAATGTGGGACTTAGTGTCTTCGGCTAGTCGTGGGTGTCATGTTGTGCCTCTGCCTACCTCTTCGGGGATATGGGCATGAAGATACTTTTTTATCTCGTGTTCATTCCATTTTAATGTTTCCTTCTATTACGAGTATTAATTTGGTGAAGGTAGACCTAGGTTCAGATCTTCTATTTATATAATACTAGCTGACCCAGCAAACTTCGTATCGCTTGACATTAATGCTTCGACAGTAGCGCAGTCTGTCGGATCCGATGTGAAACATTCCAAAATCAACAACGACTTATTATTAAAAAATTAATTGAAAAAACATTGTCCAGGAGACCAAATTGTGAATCTAAACCATTCTCGAATTCCCTTGAACACGCACAAAAACTTTGATCAACACCGGTCCAGCCGTCTAGAAGGAGTTCAGTGACATACACACTCACAGATGAATTATATATAAATATGTAGGTAATAGTACTACTTATAAAGTAGAGAGTAGAAATAGAACATAACTATTTAATAATTTTGTTTTTTAGTTTATTGTATACTAGCTTTTGCCTGCGACTTGTTCACACATTGAAGCGACTTGACGTGTTTGTGGCTGGGAAAANNNACCGGTAAAAAGTATCCTTAATATTGACCACGCTTTAAATTACTACTTCAAAATATTTGGTTAAAACATGTTCAGTATTTTTGACACGAAAAGTGAACAAAATTTTTTTAATCCTTGTTTTGGACACAGTATACAGTATATTATATAAATTTTATGGTATACAGGATATCTAATCCTGTTTAAAATAATAACATGTAGCAATCATTGACCGCCTTGTTGGTCGAGTGGCTACACGCCTAACTACATCGATCAACCGCGAGGCTCGGGATGGATTCCCGACGGGGGCAGACATTTGTGTGACAAACATTTAGATGTCTGCATTTCTGGATCTGGGTGTTTATTAAATTTATTCTAGTATCTATTTAGGTATTTCTTTGTATTAGTATCGTTGACTAACACCCATAACACAAGCATACAATTTGCTTACTTTGAGGTTAGGTATATGTGTCACTTGTCCAGGGATTTTATTTATTTATTTATTTTTTGTTTTTAAAACAAATTTTACAGATAGATTTATTACTGTATTGTTACATCATGTACTAGCTTCCGCCCGCGACTCCCTCCGCGCGGATGTCGGTATTCGCGTGATAAAACTGAAAAATTAAGATTTATTTACTACGTATTTTTCCAGGGTAAAAAGTATCCCATTTTATGCCCAGGATAATAAGGTATAATTATACCAAGTTTCATCGAAATCGAACCGTTAGTTTTCACGTAATGCCTGAACATACAGACAGACAGACAATTTTTTTAATCACATATTTGGGTTTGGTATCGATCCAGTAACACCCCTGCTATTTATTTTTTCAATGTACAGAATTGACCCTTCTATAGATTTATTATATGTATAGATAGATGAATTATTTTTCATGTTCATTATTTTGTAACTATAGTAAGTTTCTCGTAAGATTTCGTAGCATTCTTGCGCTGACATTAGTTTTTAAGACGTGCTTTTTTACAGTAAAGTGAAGCTGTTTTGGTTTATTTTAAACAATTAGGAATACTCAGTTACATCACCTATATTGCTTCATGATTGTATATTTCTAAAAAAATAATTGTAAATGTACTAAGTTCCGCAAGGAAAATGTTACGTGATTAGTTTATCTTTTTTATTTTTATGATAATGGAAGGCAAATAAGCAGACGGATTTCCTAATGGTAAGAAATTCAGTGACATCCTAGGTGGTAGAGTTTTGCAGGGACAGGGATTGGTACCACTGCCTTACCTATTCCTGCCGCCATTAAGTCAGTGCTTGCGTTAAAGTGTTCCGATTCGGAGGGTAAGGTAGCCGGTATATTTAGTTTTCGTCGAGGCCTAACATTGCGGCCTCTGGTTGGCAACGCACCATTACCGGATATATTAATGGATTTTGCTGATTATTTTCTCATAAGGGAGGTTATAATTCAAATCTGGTTTCAAAAATAGTATTTATATTGTTTATCAAACTACCACCGGATCGGAATCGCGACCGCAAACAGAAGATCCGGCGAAAAAACTCAGCAAACTTGTCTTTTTTAACCGAATTACAAGAAGCAGGTCGTATTTTATTTATTTATTTATTTCATAATATTGAAAGGCAAAGAAACAGTCGGATTTTCTGATGCAGATGTTAAGAAATTTACGTCCCTTAAAGACACCAAAGGTGGTAATGGTGCGTAGCCAACCTGAGGTTGCAATGTCAGGTTTAAAGCAAAAGTAAGTTTACCGGCTACCTTACCCTCCGAAATAGAACAGGTCAACAGCAAGCGCTGACATTATGGCGGCAGGAATAGGTAAGGCGGTGGTACCGAAACTATAACATTTAGGTAGTCATAGACGTAAAAGGCGAGCATAGGCTTACCGTCACAGACACCGTGACGTCTGTGACGGTAAGCCTATGCTCGCCTTATTACTACTTTTTATTTACTGGTTATTTTTAATTCTCGTATTCAAGACGTGAACATCACATACCTTGAATGATGTTAAAATTCTTTTTCACGTGTAATAAATTCTAGTAAATATATTGAACACTAATGGGTAAAGTATTATTATTTCTCAGAATTTTACTCTGAGGGAAATCAAATTACATTATGGTTATAAATAGTTATTTTTGTAATACAAATGAAGTGTTCATGTATTCTCCATAAAAGAATTCCACAAGACATTATCATGGACTAATGTAGGAGTAAAATTAAGTCAATAGTACAGTATGTATCACATTGTAATAACTAATTGTAATAATAATTTCCCGTGTTGGTCCGGGCTCCTTTGTAGAATAGACCATCTGCCTTTCTTGCCAGGCAGCTCGTAAAAGGCGAGCATAGGCTTATCATCACTAGCACCGTGACATCTGAC
>NJDD01001186.1:206099-232905 GCA_002245505.1 Calephelis nemesis | reverse complement strand
CGCCTTACCTATTCCTGCCGCCATAACGTCATGACGTGTTCCGGTTCGGAGGGTGAGGTAGCCGGTAAACTTACTTTTGCTCGAGGTCTAACATCCTGACCTCAGGTTACCATCCAACCATTACTCAAATCAGGTAACCATTACCATCTTTGGTGTCTCTAGGCGGCGTGAGTTTCTTACCATCAGGAAATCCGTCTGCTTGTTTGCCTTTCTATAACATAAAAACTATATTACCAGTTTAAACCTTGGAGTACTTTACTCCGTGTTTAATAATAAGACGGTATAAGTATAGCCAAAATATACCCTTCAGGAAGGTTAAACGTAGGTTAACATTCTTATTTTTTAAATGCAAATAAGTACCTACTGCTGAATAAAGTCTGAACATTTCTCAATGTGAGGTCCCCGTTGTAACTTTTCTTCAATCGACATATTATGTACGCGTCCAGATAAATTAAGTTGCTCCATGTTGTCCAACTGCCTAAACTTATGCATCTAAACCCTCAAACCCATTTTTCCGATTTGGTCCCGGACTCCCTTTTAGAATATGCCTATAGCACATGCAAAAATATATATACTTACATTACATACTCTTATCGATGTCATAACTAATACCTACATTTTAATCATAAATATAAAATTCTCGTGTCACATTGCTAGTTACCGTATTCCTCCGAAACGGCTCGACCGATTTACACCAAATTTATTTATATTTCAGTAGGTCTAAGAATCGGCTACTATCTATTTTTCATACCATTAAGTGATAAGGGTGACTCACTCCAATTGTTTAACTAAAATCACATTAAAAAATAGAAAACAACGTCTGCCGGGTCAGCTAGTATACCTTTAAACTTTAAAGAATAGATAATATTGAAAGATATCCCGTTGCAAAAAATAAACCGGTTAATAAATATTTCTTATCATTATTAAATTAAGTGAAGGAAGGAAAAACAAATAAGAAATAATTTTAAATTTATGACATCAAATGAAGTATCATCTTAGTCACTGACATACCGCAGCTATTACTACTTATAGATAGGGAGGACGTTGTCGAGAAACCATTCAATTCGAGTACCAGCATGAGAATGTTATAGCTGGAAAAAATACTCAAGCATGGAAAAATGAAAATTCCAAGTTCAAACTAACGACAAAAAATTAAATTTGCATATTACAAAAACAAAATTGCCCAGATAAAAAAAACTCATCAAATAAGGTTATATATTTAGTTATTTTTTTGCACAAATACTGCATAATGGATGACTACAGCATTTTCTACCAGTCAGCTAAAATTCAGAGTCGAAATGACTGTTTTTTATGTGATAAGATAACAAACAAGCTAAGGGCTTTCCCGATGGTAAAGATAATCGTGGAATACAGAAACCACAGGTGTTGTGAGTGCAATGCTGTCTTATGGCCGAGGTGTTAGGCCAATTGCAAGTCTACCTGGTACCACACCCACCGAACATGGCACTCATTATGGCGGCAGGAAAAGGTAACTCGGTGGATCCCTACCCAGACGACTTGCAACACGGCACTCTACCACAATGGCATTGTGAACATAGAGCAGAGTTTTGAGAATATTGCGGGTGGATACCCCGCAACATAAATTGCAATAGGGAATTGCATACAAAATTATTATTTGAATTATAAAAACAATAAATGTTGGTAAAATGAAGGAAAAGGGACTGACGAAGTTTTCTGCTTGACTAGACACGTTTTATTGGATTATCGTGTTTTGTTAATAAATTTTTACAAAGTCTGTGGGTTTTTTGGAGGAGAAGACAAAGGAGCAAGCGAGCGGTTACATGATGGCAAGTGATTTCCTTCGCCTACGAGCAGCAGCAACACCAGCAGTCTTAATAACAAGTATAGGCAAAGCATTTCAAGGTTTAAGTTGAAGTTATAATCCATTTCACAATGCCATGAGGACTATAATGTCAACTTAAACCTTGGAGTACTCCAGTCTATGATTAATAATAAGACTGCAGCTGTAGGGGTTTCTCACAACTTATTTTTATGTGTTAAGAGAGACCCAACCTACTGCTATCACCATGACACGTGTAAGTTTGACATGTCTGTCTCTGTGTGTGTATGTGGCATCATAACTTTTGAATGGAAGGCCCGATTTAGATGCGGATTTACGATTTACGTGTGTCAGTGACTAAGCCGACTTAATCGACATGGTTCTTAGTTTTATTACATCAATTTTTTAAGGTTATTTATTTTTTACTGTTGTGTTATGTACATTTTACTTATGGTACATTTGTCGGTAGTAAACTCATCTTCGCATGCTGGCTCTAAATAAAGAAGGTTCATCACAACGCCGCCCTATCTAAACATAAACAACTTTAATAAATATTTACTCGTACGGTTCTAGTAAGCAGGTTTATAGAAATAGAAGATGTTAGGGAAAAACAGATGGAGTCGTCAATTTGATGGATGGTAATTACTTTTGTTGAGATGTGTTAAAAGTAAAACACTGATATATTATTTTTATCAACGCTGCTAAGACATACATGTTTTACATAAACTTTGAAACCAGTTCGCTATGTTTTGAACTTTACTATGTTTTTGCAGGAACGTTTTTTTACGATATTGGAAGGCAAACAAGCAGACGAATTGCGTGATAGTAAGGAATTCACGCCGCCTAGACACGAAAGATAGTAATGTTGCGTTGCCAACCTGAAGCTGAGATTTGAGGCCTCGAGTAAAAGTCAGTTTACAGGCTACCTCACCGTCCGAACCGGAACACATCAACGTCGGCAGGTATAGATGAGGCGGTGGTCCCTATCCGGGCGAGTCGCTGCGAAACTTCTACCACCTAGTCAGATGTCGTGGAGTTAGCAAGAGAGTTAACAATACACTTCTTTGTAAGGTAATAGAATATAGTTGCCTAAAGACAACATAGATGTTATAAGTGCGTAGCTGCAGCCGTTGCTAATGTACGAGAGGCTACGTACTGGAACCCTAACTATAGCGACATGAATTAGTACGCCTTACATGGATAGGTAAGGTGGTCATGGGCAAGTTGCTGCACAGCACTCTACCAGTGGTCTAGTTGTCTATGTTCGCCTCTTAGGAGCTTCCAGGCAGTAAGGAAGATAGTCTATTCCACACAGACGACATTGAAAGATTGACCTGCACACGGAAATGTATCGTAAGGGAGATCACTGTTGTTTAAATAAATCAAGTAGGTATATAATTAAATTCAAGGCTCAGAAGTATTTTATTAACCCTTCCAATTATTTTACGATCTTAAATGTACCATTATTAATGTTAACACACATACCAACATGTAATAGATGATGACGAAAATTGTATTTTTGTTGCTAAATAGCATCTCTCTACGCTGACGCCTGAACCAATTGTGACGAAGATTGTCTGTCACATGACTATATTTTATAACCTTCAAAGTGGCATAGTTCCCCGTGTTGGTCCGGGCTCCTTCGCAGAATAGACCATTTGCCTTGCCTGCATTTAACCGGTAAACTTACTTTTGCTCGAGACCTAGTTAATATCCAGGCCTCAGTTTGGAAACGCACCATTATCACCTTTGGTGTCTCTAGGCAGCGTGAATTTCTTACCTTCAGGAAATCCATCTGCTTGTTAGCCATCCAATATCATAAAAAAAATAGACTGCTTTTAATCTTAATCACCGAAAGAAGGGACAGCGCGTTATCCAACTGAAACGTAGGCAGACACCAAAGACTTTAGAAAGGCATAAGAATAAAAGCATGTTTAGAATAATACATATTTTGCTGATTCCGCAGACCTCTTGACATTATTGTTCCAAGTAAGTTAATGGAAGTGATAGATAAAATATTCCTACCACAAACAATGGCCCTTGACCGTCAAAGAATAGAGTCCGAGCTATATAAAAAATCCAACTACTCACTAATTTCGCCAATTTTGTCAAAGAACTCACCAAAAAGTACACAAAATGGCAGTCGACGTACCTTTTGCCACAACACCATAGCATCCTCAGGAAAATATACCGTACGGTACAAACGACGCAGTAAAAGATAAAACAGTGATTCATAAACATATAAAAACATATATTTATTTTTTTAATAACACAGATAAATAAAATGTAGTTATGTCTTTGTTTTATGGATAGGCATAAAATTGGACAATTATATTATTTTTCTTAAAATTATAAACGTGATACCTTCCAAACATGGACCCATTTACGTCTATTAGTGCTATAGTGTAAAAAAATAATGTTAAAAAATATGCGAATGACGATTACTTCGTGGAAATATATCGAGTACATTTGCAATTATCTTATCCTTATTGTCTCTGATTCTTAGCTTACATATAACAGAATTGTAGGAAATAATGTATACAAAATATCTCTGTGGAAAATATATAAAATCCCTTAAATGTTATCATGGGATTTTGTAGCTTTTTGTAAACTTAATATGAGTAAAAATGTACCATATTTCATAAAAGAGATGTACCATAGATGGATGGACCCCGTGTTGGTCCGGGCTCCTTTGCAGAATAGACCATCTGCCTTCCTGTCAGGCAGTTCGTAAAAGGCGAGTATATGCTTACAGTTACTAATACCGTGACATCCTACTAGGTGGTAGAGTTTCGCAACGACTCGCCCGGATTGGTACCACCGCTGTAACTATTCCTGCCACCATAACGTCCAATGCTTGCCGTTGACGTGTTCCGGTTCGGAGGGTAAGGTAGCCGGTAAACTTACTTGTGCTCGAGGCCTAACATCTTGGCCTTAGTTTGGCAACGCACTATAACCACCTTTGGAGTCTCAAGGCGGCGTGAATTTCTTACCACAAGGAAATCCGTCTACATGTTTGCCTTCCATTATCATAAAAAAACACTTTCCAGACAAAGTTTGCCCAAGAACCAACAAACACTACCCAATGCCTGGAATACTCTAATCGATAGTACTTTTTCTCTGAAATCAAATCTGTATACTTTCTTTTCAAACTATATTTCCAAAAAGATATAAAAGATTTGAGTTTCTTTTTTGATATTGGAAGGCAAACAAGCAGACGTATTTCCTGATGGTAAGAAACTCATGCCGCCTAGAGACACCAAAGGTGGTAATGGTGCGTTGCCAACCTGAGGCCCCGATGTTAAGCCTCGAGCAACAGTAATCTTACCGGCTGCCTTATCCTCCAACCGGAACACGTCAACGACAAGCACTGACATTATGGCGGTAGAAAAAGGTAAGGTACCAATCCGGACGAGTTGAAAACTGTTACGTTCCCCTGGAAAAATGTACTACTTTTATGAACCAAAACTGTTCAAGTTATGTAAAAATTACTTTAAAGTATTCACTACTGATTAGCTAGTAGTTTTCTTTATTAATAAACATGTTACCAGAATGAAATTTTATAATCTCACTCGTAACATATATAATTCTTGTGTTCGTGTATTTGTAACTGAACTCCTTCTAGACGACAGAACCGATTTTGATGAAACGTTTGTGTGTGTTCAAGGGAATTCGAGAATGGTTTAGATTCACAATTTGGTCTTCTGGAAAATGTTTTTAAATTAATTTTTTAATAATAAGTCGTTGTTGATTTTGGAATGTTTCACATTGGGTCCACACTGTCGAAGCATTAATGTCAAGCGATACGAAGTTTGCTGGGTCAGCTCGTATATATATAAAAATCAATGCCACTTTTCGTTGTAATTTTATAACTCAAGAACGGCCTCACCTATCCAAACCAAATATTTAGGCTTTGTTCGTACTATTTAGTAGATGATTTATGTGAAATTTGTATAAAATCGGTACAGCTATTCTTCATTTATCACATTTTTTGTAACAAATGAATTCAATAAATGACGGATCATTTTGTTAACGGGTATTTTTCAGTCAAATTGAAACTTTTTTCAGATGGGGATTGTGCTTTCATTCACATTGAAATTTTTTTGGTTGTTTTTTTTCTTTCTTTTGTGTTACGTTATTCATTCGCTCCTTTCTTTTTGGACGTGCTTCGATTAAAGCAAATTATATATTTTTTTAATATTTCAGTTTATTCGTGGCGAAGCACGTACCGGGCCGCTAGTAAAACATATTTTTTTGTTTATTGTGTAAACAACATTTTCATCATAATAAGCATAACCATGACTGACCTTTTTCCGCTTTTTGCTAGGAGCAGCCTTATAGAATATAGGCTTATCTATAACCGCTACCCTGCTATTCATTTCAATGCTATTCCAACTTAATATTGTATTATGTGTCTAGTGAGTAAATAATTTTAAAAAAAAGTTCATAAATACAGGCTTCAGTTACTCGCAAACATTCGACTGTATGCTTTTTTTTAATTTTTTGTATCGCGATCACTCGGCTTATACCGATTCTGATGGTGGTTTTGTAGAAAGATAGGTTATCATTTCGTGGTAGTCATATACCTACTAGTTTTATCAACATCCGACTAGTGGCTCTTTTTATGATATAGAAAAGAGCAGACGGATTTCCTGATGGTAAGAAATTCACGCCGCCTAGAAACACCAAAGATGGCTTTTGAGTTATACTTAATAGGGCACAAATTTTTCACTTCAATAAGGTCGTCAAGGTGAAAAATATATGTGATATTTTCCATCGTCGGCGCTTGGTAAAACTTCCAAATATTCATATTTTAAATGAAGAAATATTTGTACCGTTTTACGTTTTAACTGCTCTAGTTTAAGTTCTAGCCCTGATTATGCTGTCAGAAGCGAAACCGGTAGGCTATTTATAAAATAATAAATTATAAGTGGTACGTAAAACAGTACAAGTGTTTCTTCATTTAAAAATGTGTGAGTGAAAAATGTAGGTATGCATTATTTAATATAACTCAAAAACGACTACAAAGATGTTGATTCAAATTACATTAGATTATTTCGGAAACATTTGCTGTTTTTCAAAAAAAAAAATCAGATCGTAACGTGATTTTATGAAACAGTTGGAGTCGATTTTGCAGTTTTACTAAGCTTTCTTTCGCTTTAATACAGGGTCGGCTTCAGAAAAAAACGATGGGTTGCACTTCGATAGTGCCGGCAGAAGTGAAAACTTGAATATTAACGTTGTGCATTTTTGATATCGTTACGTTAAATATTTTGCATAAATTGCTTTAATTATCAGTATGAAAGTACTATCATTTATGTGGTAGAATACAATATTCATTTACTGCGCTATCGTACACAAACATGACAACACAAATATTCGCGCAAGCGCCCTGCTCTGTCTTACGAATTTTCGATCAGGTCGCGTGTCCTGACGCGAGTTTAGAAGTTTTTACTCATTCCAAAAAAAGTGCGCAACGCCGCTAAAGAAGTTTTCACTTCCAAAATTGCTAAAGCAAAAGGAATTTTTGAAAAATTGGTACATTGGCACTCAAGTCAAGCCGCAGACGGCAGAAACTCGGATATACATTTCCAGTGAGAAACAAATGGTTAGTGTAATTATGCAGCCATATATCTTTCTACAATTGGACGATAAAATTGTTAAGCTTAATTAACGAAAGCATCAGCAGACAGTGCCCTAATGAGGTCGTAAATCTCCGGAAACAAGAGCTACAACTGCTGCATTTGCAAACTGACCGTTATTAGTACAAGTAGGTACTTAATTAATAAAATGTCACTAATGTCACCTTAAAATGAGACTGACTAACCATGCTATTGTTGGTTAGTTGGTCCGAGCTCCTTTGCAAAATAGACCATCTGCATTCCTGCCAGGCAGCTCGTAAAAAGCGAGCATAGGCTTACCGTCACTAAAACCGTGACATCTGACTAGGTGGTAGAGTCTTGCAGCGACTCGCCCGACGCCCGGATTGGTATCACCAGCTCACCTATTTCTGCTGCCATAACTTCATGACGTGTTCCAGTTCGGTTCGGTAGCCAGTAAGTAAACTTACTTTTGCTCGAGGCCGAACATCCCGGCTTAAGGTTGGCAACGCACCATTTTCTCCTTTGATGTCTCTAGGCGGCGTGAATTTCTTATCATCAGGAAATCCATCTGCTTGTTTGCCTGTCAATGTTATAAAAAAATGATCTTATATGGAACAACTTATTAAATAATATAACGGCCGCACTCAGAGATGGCAATTGTCTTTTAATCGGCGATTAAGTCGACATTTTCTATATAAATATTTGTTTAATGATAGATTAAATGTCAATTGTCGTCTCTGAGTGCAGCCGTAAGTGGTAGATAAACATTAGAAGAACTTTTATGTCCTAACTTTAATGTCAGATTAAATAAGGCAGGCAGAGGCACAACCAGTCCACCCACGACTATTTTAAGACATTACGTATCTTCACGACCATTTCCCCGAAGAGGCAAGCAGAGGTACAACCAAGGCACCCACGACTAGCCGAAGACACTAAGTCTCACAATGTGATAGGTGGCAATCCTATCGCCAACCGGGCACATTTCCAATCCCGACCAACTTTTTGTAATTAGAAAATTGGAAAAATCCAATTTTCTTTTTGTTGGCCGACCCGGGATTCGAACCCGGGACCTCATGCAGTCAAGTCCAACACCCGGACCGCTAGACCACAGAGGCGATTTAAGACATTAAGTTTCACAATGTGATATGTGGCAAGCCTATCGCCAACCGGGTACACATCCAATCCCGAGCAACATTTATTTTCATTAAAAAATTGGAAAACCAAATTTTCGTTTTGTTGCCCGACCCGGGGATTGAATCTAGGACCTCATGAAGTCAAGTCCAACACCTGGACAGCTAGACCACACATATTATCAACAACTAAAATATATTCTCCTTGTTCATATTTTTTATTAACATAAAAATAAAGTAAGTTTACGCCTATATCTCCAAAGTATTAGGCAGGCTCAACCAGGGTGCTCTGGCGGCTAGCCAAAGACACTAAGTCCCACAATTGGATAGGTAGAAGGTTAGCTATAGACCTAACCAAACTGCTACCTATCCAATACCGAGCAACGTTGTTTTTATTCGGATTAAAGAAACACAGATTTTCTTTTTGTTGGCCGACCTGGAAATCGAATCCGGGTCTTCATGAAGTCAACTCTTACCCAACACAGAACCGCTTGACCACAAAGACTATAACTAGAAATTAATAATTTCATAATAAATAGCTTGATTCACTTTAAATGTACGTGGATGATATTTTTTCGTACTTTTCGTAGCAATATTAATTTAATAATAAAATGTGTCAACGCAAAAACTCTTATCGCACGCACATAGAGTTGCAGTACGAAATTCTTACTACTGTTTTTATTTTGTCACCTAATTCCTCCTAAACGGCTGAATCGAGGTATCTCGTTTTTAGTCACCTCTGTGGTCTAGCGGTTCAGTTGTTGGACTTGACTGCTTGACGTCCCGGGTTCGAATCCCGGGTCGGACAAGAAAAAGAAAAATGGATTTTTCCAATACAATAACAAAAACGTCGCTCGGGATCGGATATGTGCCCGGTTAGCTATAGGCTTGCCACCTATCACATTGTAGTACTTAGTGACTTCGGTTAGTCGTGGGTGCCCTGGTTGTGCGTCTGCCTACTTTTTCGGGGGTATGGGCGTTAAGATACTTTATTTCTTTTAAAATTTTGTGTGTACCTATATTTGAGTAGGTCTTGGATGGTTTGAATACTATTTTGAAAGCTCAATGTGTAGAGGGTCCATTGGTATTTAATACGTTGAAATAACAAGAACTAACACCGTCCGGGTCTTCCCTGTGGAATAAACCATCAGTCCCTTTACCTGGCAGCTCGTAAGTAGCGAGCATTGGTCATTAACAAAAAGACCACTGGTGGTAGAGTGCTGCGCAGCAGCTTGCCTATGTAGGTATCCAACGCTTTCCCTATTCCTGCCAACATGGCATATCATGGAGAGTAGGGTAGCCTGTAGACTAGCACATTAGGCTCAACCCCTCAGCTACAACAGACCGAGGCACCTATAGCATCTGTGGTTATTAAGAATTACTAATCGCGACGTGGTATGTATTTAATAATTAAAAATATTCGGTCCAGGATTTTTTCAGGCAACCAAGTTTTAATATATTTTATGATATACTAAATTTGCTATAAAACCGGTTTCGTCCTATTATCAGCTCGGTGAAGGTCGACCTTACTTCGGATCTTAGACCAGTAGTTTTTTCACTGGGATAGCTAACTAATGTACCTACTATACGTTTGAAACGGAAACAATTTAGGGAATTGCTAACATTCCTCCAATCAATCCATTTTTCTCTCGATTTTCAATATACTTGAGGCCTAACATTGGCAACGCAACATTACAACCTTTTGTGTCTCTAGGCGGTGTGAATTTCTTGACATCGGGAAATCCGTCTGTTTGTTTGCCTTCCAATATCATAAAAAAATTTAGAAAAGACAATATTCTAATATAATAAAAATATATATAAAGATAATAAAAACTTTATATAAACTTTGTATAAATAAAAACTACTACTAGCGTCGATAGTTTCTACAAATTTTTGAGTCTACAAAAAAGTATTATGAGAAAAAACAGCGAACAAGCACAAGGTTCTCCTGCTGGTATAGCAAGCAAACAATATAATATCTAAACCCTTACAGTACTTTGAAAGTGTTAAATGGGAGTCAGTTATTTCGTTCGCTTACTGTATATTTGTGGCTTGTAAACACCATAGATGTTAAAGATGCGTTGCTGTTCTGTGACCAACTTGTTAGGCCCAACGTGCGAGTCAATCGGATATATGGGTGCCTATGTGGAGTTAAAATACCTACAACGGGCAGTAAAAAACTTACCATTAAGGAAGTAAACAAACTACACAATTTACATTACCAGATAACGCCGTTGTTAATTCACCTGGTATGCATTGTTCGGTTAAATTTGAGGTCACTAATTGCCCTAACGCTCACGTTGATAAAAATACTTACGCTTTACGAGCCGTAGGTACTAGAGGTACAAGGTTATGAAGCCCTTGGTAACTAATGCACCTACTGCCTTATTTGTTGCTGTTAGTCGCGCCTGCGTTCGATAACTTCAGTTCTGACGTAGTACTAAAGTTCTTTAGTTCTCCCGAGGGAATTAGTCGAGGTCCGGATACAAAGGAGAGCATCGCACTATTCTAACTTCAAAATTGAGTTTTACAAAAATTTTGATCTTTAAAAAATATATCCTATAAAAGGGTCTTAGCAAATGCCTACGTTATTATTACATCAGAGCCTTTACCATGAGTTTGTAGAGATTACGTTCAGTAAGTTACGTGTCGAAATCTATGACACTTTTGGTCTAAAAATGTGTTTCTCTTAGTTACCAATAGGAGGCGCTGTTCAAAGTTTTCATACAAATAATTTACAGAGACGGTAGCGAGTATAGTAAACTTAACAGGCCGTAAACTCATGGTAAGGGCTCAGCTCGATCTAGTAGAAGTTTAAGCGATGCGGTCATATATCAGTCTGTCGGTATGTTGTATTCTAGGTACAAGAACAAAAGTAAAAAGCTTTCTTCTAAGTATGCCTTCAGCTTTTCCATTATGGTTCTAGAAGAGGTGTACACACAACTCCTTATCTAGCCTTGGGGATCGAGTTTTTATTCCAAATTTATATGGAACTTGTATGGTCTTTTATTTAAAAAAATATCCCAAGCATAGGAATGGTATTAACAACTCACTATATCTACTAATTTCGCGACATACGCTATTTCAAGATAAAACAAAAATTCAAAATCTTAATAACCTCCTACAAAACCCATATATAAAATATCTAACAATCATATCCTCACGTCAGTTTTTAAACAAAAAAAAACTACATCGAAATCGATTCATCCATTTGAACGCTATGATGCCACAGATCGACAAACACGTCATACTTATAACGCTCCTATTTTCAGTCGGGGGTTACAAAACAACTATTTCTACCGTAACTACTTCATAAAAAGTTACGTGTAGTCTTCTTTCTTTAAGTTTGGCCTTCACGTTAGTATTTTACCAGTCGTCAAGTAGAAATTTGCATCAAATTTTATATCAATTGTAATTAGTCATCAGTCATAAGTCGTCAGTAAGTCATGTCAGGCTCTTGAGTAAAGCGGCGGCATCATTACACAAGCTCATGTAATGAGATTTGGCGACAACGAGGAGATACACGATACGCTAATTTCTTCACGATTATTTCATTTGTGCATTTTCACTGAATAAAATTGTACAAAATGCCACCAAAATTGACTAATTTCACTCAATATCAACACGAAATTCAATAATTATGAAAAAACTTCGACCATCTTTTCTCTCGATGGCGCCAAAACTCTTACGTGTAGTCATACATTAAAATCAGTGGATAAACTTTCAAACGTTACTAGTTTTCGTGTCCTGCTTTGTAGTTCAATATTTCTAATTTGTTAATGATCACATACCTACTGTTGTTATACTTTATCCATTTAAAAAGAATATTTGTGTTGGTCCGGGCTCTTTTGAAGAATAGACCATCTGCCTTCCTGCCAGACAGCTCGTAAAAGGCGAGCGAAGGCTTACTGTCAGTAACACCGTGACACCTGACTAGGTGGTAGAGTTTTGCAGCGACTCACCCGGATTGGTATCACCGCCTTACCTATTCCTGCCGCCATAACGTCATGATGTGTTCCGGTTCGGAGGGTAAGGTAGCCGGTAAACTTACTTTTGCTCAAGGCCTAACATCCCGGCCTCAGGTTGGCAACGCACCATTACCCCCTTTGGTGTCTTTAGGCGGCGGAAATTTCTTACCATCAGGAAATCCGTCTGCTTGTTTGCCTTCCAATATCAAAAAAAATAAAGTGTATAGTGGAAAAGTACAAGCGTTTACCTAAAAAAAGTGTGTATACAATGGAATTCCACCAAGTGTCGACGATAACAAGTATAGATTGAATTTATGATTATTCTTTTTTAATTATACTTTTATATAATACGCGATGATCCCTGTTTTTTCGGTGGTTGAAGTATAATGCTCAGTTCCAGAAAACATCCTTCTGTTATAGTATTGTTAAATTATTTTCTTTTAAAAATACATTAGTATTATTACCTTGTATCTATTCATAGTCAAGGAATTCATATACATTTGTGCAATAAAACCTCGAAAACTAATAAATCAGTGGTATTGTTATCATTTAGAAGAATAAGGTTCGAACTATATACGCAATGTATTTACTTTCCAGAATTTGGTTTATTGCTAAATATACTTTTTTAATTATATATTTCCTAAAAAATAATATAATGGTGATAATTCTGCAGTTCACAAACTAAACTCATTTTTGATGCACGTCATCTTTTTCAAATGAAACAAAAACAAAAGAGATGGAACGTTTTAGACATGTCAGATTAGTCCGAACATGTCAAATTATGATGTTTTTAAGCAACGTTTTCTGAGCGATAGATTAAACGTCTGTAAAAATGCCATTAACGGTCTAATTTGACAGTATTAAAAGTGTTTTGTTTCTTTCTGTTACTTTCGTGAAAAGAAGACAGCGATAACTTAAAATTAGTCTAGTCAGTGCTCAGCAAAATTACCACCAATAACAGTCAAATCTCTTTCCTTATTTCTTTAACTACATTACTATATTAAAAAAACACAATATATATATTTAGTATGAGGTCATAAAGAATCTTGCTTACATACGCGTAACAATACCGTGATTGAAATGATTTTTAACTATTATTTTTTTCATTTGACTTAGATAGCACAGATAGTATAAACTCTTTTTTCAGTTCGCATAATAAAATCAGCAAAGGCCGTTTTCAGAGTCTTGTATAGTCAATTAAAGTCAAATGAGAGAAAGGTATATTAGAGCGTGGTAGCAATATTTGGAAATGAAATCAGTTCTTTGTTGGGAGTATAATCTCCAGTAACATTCTATAGCTGAAGTATCTTAACGCCCGTATCGCCGAAGAGGTAGGCAGAGGCACCACCAGGGTACCCACGACTAACCGAAGACAGTAATTCCTACAATGTGATAGGTGGTAAGCCTATCGCCTACTAGCCACATAGCCTATCCCGAGTAACGTTTTTTTTATTAGAAAATTGGAAAAACCCAATTTTGTTTCTGTTGGCTGACCCGGGATTCGAACCCTGGCCCTCAGGCAGTCAAGTCCACCAACTGAACCGCTAGACCACAGAGGCGAGTAGCTTTAGATTAGCAGCATTATACAGCTTCATAGTGACAATGTTGTTTTTTAGGTATTTTCCCAATATCTGCCAACATTGTTATTCTAGACCAAAGAGATGACATTCAGTAGTTTTTGTTTAACCCGGATAAACATTAACCTTCCGTGAAAACAGGCGACAGATAAGGTTGAAGATTTGCCACAGCTTATATCTTGTTTATGTTACGATGCTACTGCGGTCTTCATGAGTCACGATTACGAAAAAATCCACATAAACAAGCGCGTTGTCAAAAAGAAAACCCGACTATGACAAACACAGCGATTATAGTTAAGACTTTCATTAATTAAAATGTCCAATAACTAAAAAAGACCGCCTCGTTGGTCGAGTGGCTAGCGTACACGCCTAACTACACCGATTAACCGCGAGGCTGGGGTTCGATACCCGACGGGGGCAGGAATTGTGTGATGAACGTTTAGATGTCTGCATTTCCGGGTCTGGGTGTTTATTAAATTTATTCTAGTATCTATTTAAGTATTTCTATGTACTAGTATCGTTGACTAACACCCATAACACAAGCATATAATTTGCTTACTTTGGGGTTAGATTCAATTTGTGTAACTTGTCCAGGGATATTTATTTATTTATTTATTTATAAAAGAAAGTCGGCTTTGTTACAACACCTATCACTCTACTGGATCAATTTTCATAGATTTGTCTTGGCCCCGAATAGCAAAATCCGCCTTAATCCGGTTCATTTTGTCACTTACAACAGCGAGGAAACTAGGAAAACGACATTTTAATTTTTCCCATACAAACTGAACGGGCGGAACGAAGTTCACCGGAACAGCTGGTTATCCATAAAATTAAAATTCCCAAAGGCAGCTGAACTACGATTGTGTTATGGGTGTTATTCAACGATATTAATACATATAAATACTTATATTCTTAGATACCAGGATTCATTCAATCAACATTCAGACCCAGATAATGCAGACATCTAAATGTTCATCGCACAAATGCCTGCCCGCGTCGGGATGCGAATCCAAGCTTCGTGGCTTGTAAGAGGAGTTACGCATGTGCGCTAGTCCCTTGACTAACGACGCGGTCTACCATACATACACATACATAAACAACATTGCCCGGGAGTAGATAAGTGCGATAGGTTTATCACCTATCACATTGTGGAACTTTGTGTTAGCTAGGCTAGCCGTGGCTGCCATAGTTTTATCCCGCACGAGTCTTCGTAGATACGGGCAAAACGAGAAAGTACTTCATTTTATTCCACTAAAAACCGAAAAAAAGTCTGTCTTTCTATTAAAATTCCAGTCTCTGATTGGCAACGATTCATTGACTATTGGCGTGTTTGGGGTATTTTGTCTAATGTTGTTGGCTAAAGAGACATATTTTTTAATTCAAGAATTTTTACGAGTATAATGCAGCGTGCATTGACAACTCTGCAAACTGGAATACGACAACGGCGAGGACTCCCCTGGTTGCAAGTAACAAACGTGGCCTAGAGCCACCTAATGAGCAATTGCCGGCTTCCATACATTCTGGATAGTAACATGATACAGTCATCATTGCTGTAGGATGTAAAGAAAGAAAGAAAAAACGAAAGAAAACGTTTATTAAAAGACCAAAAATAATAATACCGAATGTAGGACCAACTCTGCCATTTTTACAATTATACATACAGTATCCCCACTGTCGTGAAGGTTTTTAAGGGTGGGATCTCAAATCAAATAAGTAGGTATGCAGTTATATACATGATCAAACATTTTAATCTTAGATTGCAACTATTGTCAATATGTTTTGACTTTTGACATCAGGAAATCTATCTTCTTGTTTGTCTATCGCCTCTGTGGTCTAGCGGTCCGGGTGTTCGGTCGGTACAACATTTTTTTTATTAGAAAATTGGAAAGATCCAATTTTCTTTTTGTTGCCCGACCCGGGATTCGAACCCGGGACCTCATGCAGTCAAGTCCAACAACTGAACCGCTAGACCACAGCGGCGATCACACTTTAATCAATCAGGATACTTTAATCAATTTAAAGTGAGGGCACCTATTTAACACGGGTTATCGTATACCAGTTGAAACTGAGACACGAAATGAAATTATCTTTAATTAAAAATTTTACCGTTTAGTTTTGAAGTCAGTTTTTATTAACTTAGTTATTTTTATTTAATGCTTTTTAGTTAATTGCTGATATGATTTGATTTAGAAAAATAAACACCGGGATAGGTGAAAAAGATAAAAAATTGTTATAAAATAAAAATTAATGGGCCTACCTGGATCAATTTTTTATGGGACCAATTCGAAGCTATTCCGCATCTAACAAAAAAATAATTACGTAAATCGGTTTAGAAACCGCGGCGAAATCGGTGTAAATACATAACAAAAATATACCGGCCGAATTGAGAACCTCCTCTTCTTTTTTTTTAACTCGGTTAAAAAGCTTAGCATTAGAAGTAAAGTTTCTTAAAAAATAATCATTCAAAAGCGATCTACAAAATTGTTATATAAACTTTATTCATACGATGAAACACGATATGTAAGATCAGAAAAAACATTTAGCGGTGCCATACTGTCATTTTGCTGGTTTTATTTTTATACATATTTTAAAAAATACAGTTTTATAAAATACAGTTGATTTTATAGCCTTGTCTTTAAAAAAGACAAGGCTATGAAATTAACTGTATTTTTTGTATGTTTGTTACACGCCGCCTTAGCCAATAACTAAACAAACTAATAAATCTTCATTATTCCGAGATGGTTCCTTATTAATTGTGAAAATTGATAGAAGAAGGCGTTACTTTGCGGAAATCCATACTTAAATCTAAATAAAATTATTTAATTTGCAAATTTTCCGCTAAAAAATGTGTATACGTATTATGGAGTAACAAAACAGACAAAATAGTGCGCTAAGAATGAATTGGACTTACCGGAAGCTAAAACTCCCAAATATATCCAGCTCCACACAATACGGCAGATATCTGCTCGACCTTCGTGGAGTGCAGTCGATTTCTCCTGATGATGCTTCGGTTACGAAGCGAAACGTACGTTGAGTTTGTAGTAGTATGTGTATTGTTGGTGCTAATTAAACAGTTTAGTGGTGTGTATTGTGTGGAGCTGGATATATTTGGGAGTTTTAGCTTCCGGTAAGTCCAATTCATTCTTAGCGCACTATTTTGTCTGTTTTGTTACTCCATAATACGTATACACATTTTTTAGCGGAAAATTTGCAAATTAAATAATTTTATTTAGATTTATTAATTGTATCATAATCCGATTAGTATTATCTACCTCTTGGCTGTGACTTCGTACACTAAGTAACTTCATGGTTAGTGATGGGTACGAAAGATTGTTACCGCAATAAGAGGTATCCTAAATGTTCGCTCGGATTATAAGCTACTACTACACAGTTTGGTGAAAATCCGTTTAGTAGATTTACATTAAAAACAGACAAACGGACTAAACATTTTAATAACTTTTTTGGGTTCAGTATTTACTCGTAGTTATTTTGATGATTGATTGATTGTGATGTTGGAAGGTAAACAAGCAGACGGATTTCCTGATGGTAAGAAATTCACGTCGTCTAGAAACACCAAAGGTGGTAATGGTGCGCTGTCAACCTGAGGCCGGTATGTTAGGCTTCTAGCAAAAGTAAGTTTAGCGACTACTTTATCCAATGTGGAGGAAGCTAGGAAGGTCACCAAGGATCTCGTGCCTACAAGGATGTTGTATTTAATGTAATATGAGTATGTATAATTACATAGTTAAATGGATGATGTAATTTTTTCACTGATGTACAAAATCTATCGGGTTCTCGCAGCTGCCAATTATTGAAGTTGTATTTTGTCTTTTTTTGACAGTATTATTAATATGTTTTTTAGTACCCGATGAGGAAAATTTATCGACGTTGCTCCACCAGAAGGTATACAAACCTCGTATTTTTATTACTATCAGTGTTTTTTTTCTTTTCTTTTTTTTATGTAATAAGGCAATGACCAAGCACATGGCTCTCTTAATGTTAACCCTCTCCGTCACATACTATCGGATCCGATAACGATCACAAACGCGAGTCTCCCTCCCAATCTAACACCATAAGCACCTACCTGCACCTTGTTTCAACAACAGCACATGCAACACTACACACTTCGCCTTCGGTCTCAGAGACCAAGCACTCTTTTCTGCCCGGCGGCTAACGCCGTACGAATAGCCGCAATCTCACCAATCGATCCACCCAGTAACCCAGTAATCGATTTCATAGTACCTAAAGTGACAGATCCGATTCCAATTTCCAATATTGCATTAATCGAGATACAAGAGTAACCCTACAGAACGCTGCACCAAATCGAGGTACGGTCTCTCGGGAGCGTTGCACTTGTGCTGGCGTAGGAGGCAACAGCCCAATCCATGTCTCGGGCTGAGCACTCTGCTTGGCTCATAAAGTCCGGTGAAGTTGTAAAAGCGGGGTTAGAAATGTAATAGCCATTTTAAACAGAAACTCTGACAGTAAGATCCTTAGTCTTAGTCGCCATAGATCTTAAGGATAAGTAGTTTTTGGTTTCTTTAGGTGTGATACGACGATGAAGGGAAATGGGGGTTCAGAATACCAAATTATTGCTCACAATGTTACAAACAATAAGATACTCGTAAAAAAAGCATCTTCACGCCCATATCCCCGAAGAGGTAGGCAGAGGCACAACCAGTACACCCACGACTAGCCGAAGACACTAAGTCCCACAATGTGATAGGTGGCAAGCCTATCGCCAACCGGGCACATTTTCTCAAGTATCTTCGGCTATACGTGGGTGCCCTGGTTGTGCCTCTGCCTACCTCTTCGGGGATATGGGCGTGAAGATACTTTATCCTGATCTATCTATATCCATCCGCGATAGACAAACAGACAGTTATTTCAAAAAAGAAGCATCGCAAGCAATGTCACTTTTTTAATGAAAAATCTTTCTTGTATTTACGCCTTTATATGTTAAGACGTAGAAACACCTAAAAAGGGATAAATAAAAGTATCCTCACGCCAATATCTTCGAAGAGGTAGGCAAAGGCACAACCAAAACACTCACGACTAGCCGAAGACTTAGTCCCACAATGTGATAGGTGGCAAGCCTACCGCTAACCGGGCACATATCCAATACCGGGCAATGTTATTTTTTTAGAAAGTTGAAAATAAACATTTTCTATTTTTTTGCTCGACCCGGTAATCTAACCTGGGATCTCATGAAGTCAAGTCTAACATCTGGACCGTTAAACCACAGACGCGACTAATGATTTTTTTATGTTAACAATTTTAATGAAAAATCTTTCTTGTTCTTACAATTTCATATGTATACACGTATATATACCTATAAGGGATATGTAGACACGGTTCAACAGCCAGTATTTTCGACCAAATATGCACAACTCACAATATAAAGATGTACAGACCACTTGCAGTGGCGAGTCAGAGCCTAAACGCACTACTATATAAACTGCTGCATTAACATACAACCTCCAATACATTGCCGGCCGTCACACCGTAACTACATACCAGTTTTTTTACAATAGTGACAGTGGTTGCTTCTTCTGTTCATCCTTGTTTAACTAGGAACCATTTTTAGGTAAGCTTATTAAATCTTAAATAAAAAAAAATAAAGAAATAGGTCAAAATATAATAAATATTAAATCCAATTAATCCAAGATATCTCTTGTAAGAGATAAGCTCGCCTTTTGTACAATATTTACATTTGTATTTTCTCACTGTCAAATCTATATTACGTGTACAATAAAGTGTAAAATAAATAAATAAATAAACATTAAATCCAATTTTTAACTAAGTAAAAAAATAACTATTATATTCAAAATAATTTAATTTAATATAGGGCTACGTTCAAATTTTCAAATACAATATTTTAATATATATAAATTACGTGTCACGTTGTTAATCAGCGTTGGACTCCAAAACTACTTAACCGATTTTAATCAAATTTGCACACCGTGTGCAGTTTGATCCAACTTGAAAGATAGTATAGCTTACAACTCAATTTATGATAAAAAAAAATACCATTCGAGAGTAGCCGAAACAGGCAGGTTGGTGAAAATATAAAATATTATTTACGTTTTTATAAAAATGGTAGAATTTCTTCTGTATTACTGTGAAATTTAATATATACTATACAATAATGATTCAGTATAAATAGGATGGCTATTCTAAAGGTAATTTAGCGGACAATGCGAGCAATGGAGCTTATTGTGCTATGGTTCAGTGATGCTCTTCAAACTTTTCCACTGCTATACACAGGGACACCAATTGACCTATTCACGATTAAATTATTTCTCAATAAGGACAAATATGAAGTACTAGCTGTTACCCGCGGCGTTGCCCGCATGATTATGGTCCCGCAGCAATATTTTTTCGCGACAAAAACTATCCCATTGTTAAAATAAGTTACTCTCTATCTGTGTGACAAATTTTATGAAAATCGGTTCAGCAGTTTTTGCGTGAAGGAGAACACACAAACTTTTGCATTTATAATATTAATTAATTTTTGGTAGATGATAACAAGTCCACACGTTAAAATAATTACGGACGATTTTTAATATTTATTTAGATAAAATTATCGTATTTTTAACACATATATTTGAATAAGTATAATAAGTTATTCATATTCATACATAAGTTAGACAACTAAATATTATGTCTTTTGCATATAATGTAAATTTAGTTATATATATATGATTAGTATGTTAGTGTTTTTAAAGTAAGTGTTTGCCTTGTACACAGTATGTTCTAAATTTTTAAGCATTCTCTTTATTTCGGGTTTGCTGGAAGAAATCTATTTTATAAAAAAGCATGCCTTTTGCGCAATTTTACAAATTTAATTGTGTTATTACTTTTTCATTTACAATAGAGAATTAAATAAATAGAATAAATTAGTTATTTTTTAGTAACTGAAAAAAAAACTTCTTTACAGACACAATTTTTTTAATATAAATAATATTGTGAAAATTTTAAGTTGCCAATATTTCTCAAACTTTTATTTATTATATAGAAATAATAGTTCTATTTCAAATGAAATTAAGAGAATTAATACTTTAACTCATTAAAGAATAATAACAAAAACAAATACTTAACGAAAATTTTACTATTGCGTCGTTTTCTGTATATTTTGAATTAAAAAGAATAATAATTTAAATAACATTACAACATAGTTAACTATATTTGTAGATATTTATTAAAAATATTGTTATTATGTTCACAATAATAATAAGTATGTAAGGTACTCAAAGTTTTAGCCAGCGAACAGTACATATCATAAAAAAAAGAAAGAAAAAATAACGTGATTCTTATGATTTATGTTTTTTTAATATTATGGTAAATTTTGTCAAGACTTAATAATGCTAAACTCTTCTTGAACCAAAAATAATTTTGATTCAAGTAAATCTATGTGTTATATGAGCATTTGTATTAATATACATTTTAGTGATGAATATAAATATTAGTATCGCCTCTGTGGTCCAGCGGTCCGGCGTCGGACTTCACTTTTTGAATTTGATCACTGGGTCGGGCAACAAAAAAAATATTTTAAATTTTGTTGGCGATAGGCTTGCCATCTATCACATTGTGGGGCTTATTGCCTTCGGCTAGTCGACGTGAAGAAGATACTTTACAATTATTTGTTAGATATTATCTACGACTCATGATGAAAATAATTAAAAGTAAACTGCGACGGATATAGTAAATTTCGGGTTATCTCAAATCGGTGTTTTCATTAAGTACATAACACCGATATCGCGTTATTTTTAACACACAATTTTAAACTTGTTTACTTTTATCTAAGAATTTTGCATTTCATCCAAGCACTTCAAATTCCGTCAACAAATTTTCTTAAATAAAAAAATGTGATTCGTTAACACTAAAATAAATCATGTTGTATTTGTTTAATTAAATCAGACATTATTTCTTATTCGTTAAGGGTTTAAAATGAAATAAGAAGACAATTACTCATATTTAAACATATTTAAAGAACACTACATAGCATAAAACAAAGTCGCTTACTCTGTCCATATGTCCCTTTGTATGCTTAAATCTTTAAAACTACTAAACGGATTTTGATGTGATTTTTTAATAGATAAAGTGATTGAAGAGGAAGGTTTATATGTATATTGCATAACCAAGCAAAGCGGGGCGGGGTAGTAAAATATCTTTTTTTACTACTTTAGATTTTCGCAGATGCCTTTTTCTATCGACTATAATACTGTTTGATTTCTAAAATCAAATCAATGAAGTAAAATCCGAGGAAAATCGATTTACTCGCATACTTAGAACTTCTTACTCATGTCGCTTACTCAAATAACTGTGAATTAAAAACGATTATTTATATCAGATCTTTGTATTCTATTGGATGCCCATAGAAACTTCTAGATGGAATTTTTTGGCATTTTGCACTGTTTCGTCCACGCTGTAGCTTTTGCAAGAAAAAAAGCACCTACACGCCCATATTCCCGAAGGGGTAGGCAATGGTACAACCAGGGCACCCACGTCTAGCCGAAGACACTAAGTCCCACAATGGGATAGGTGGCAAGCCTATCGCCAATAGGGCACATTTCCAATCCCGAGCAACATCGTTTTTATTAGAAAATTGAAAAAAACCCAATTTTCTTTTTGTTGGCCGACCCGGGTTTCGAACCCGGGACCTTATGTAGTCAAGTCCAACAACTGAACCGCTAGACCAGAGAGGCTAGACAAATTTGGATAAAATATGGTATATTTGGATAAAATAAAATATGTTAGTTACCGCGCTCCTCCGAAACGGCTTCACCGATTTTTACCACATTTTATATGAATATTTAGTAGGTCTGAGAATCGGCTACTACCACACACACACACACACATTTTTCATACCCCTAAGTGTTAAGGGTGATTCACCCAATTTTTTTTTACTAAAATCTCATTTAAAAAATAGCAGAACAACGTCTACCGGGTCAGCAAGTTATACGATAAAATAATATAAAAGACAACATGATTTTCTATAAACCATTACCTACGTTAAAATTACATTCTCTCGGCCTGCCTATTGATAAACATTGCAAAAGCTTGAACTAACTCTCGAACTACTTTTATATCTGCACTAGTTGTTTTGTAATTGTTATAATTAATATCTATATAGTTTGCAAATAATTGTTTTTCGAAATCCCGGTCAAGGACAAGGTTTTACGGCTTGAAGATTCCGCATTATTAGTTATAATAACAATTAGTATGTAAAATTATAAAATATATATGTAAAAATTACACAGCTTCCGCTTATTAACCTTTTGGTTCAGAATATAAAGCGTAAGATAGCAAAAAATTACTTTTTCTTGATTTCATAGATAACAATATATTGCGACATCTGATTTTAAATTGTAATTCAATAAATAAGGTCAAAAAAATATTCAACCTGTATAGAAGTAAGAATTTTACATTCTTCACACATTTTAATTGTCGTTTATAATTGATTAAGTATTAATTATTCTTAATTAGTTTTAATATGACTGAAATGCAGTTACAGTCGGGCACAGCAAAAATCAACATTGTTTTTCAGGTAAACATTTATTTATACATATAAAAGAAAGTCATGTTAGTTACACTATTTATAACTCAAAAAAGGCTGAAGCGTTTTTGCTGAAAGTTGACGGGCAGGTAGCTTAGAACCATGAGACGGACATAGGGTACTTTTAATCCCGTTCGAAATTTTTAATTTTTTCCATACAAACTGAACGGGTGAAAAGAAGTTTGGCGGAACAACTAGTTATTTATAATAAAACATATATACCACACGAAAAAAGGCTAGCATTCCAGCCCCAGGACAGCGACGCACCGGTATCATCTATGGTGTCTACAGGTTACGGTTATCTCTTACCAGAACGAGACCCGTGTGCTTTTTTGTTGATCTATCACCTAACAAAAACCTTTTTTTAACTTTTTTTAGACATTGTTTCTAGATTTTTTTTTGTTACAAACTTAAAACCCCAAATCATTTGCGATGTAAATATATTTACCAAAGAATTTAATCTCACTATATCTATATACAATGCGTATTAAATAATAATTTAGACTCAACCGAACTTATTCTAGATCTGTATATAATCCAGCATATGGGCGAGGCCCCTGTAATGAGATCAATAAAACTAGAACGCTATAAGAATTTATTATTCTGATTGTCAACACAGGGTGTATTTAGGGTTGTCATGCGGCGAAAAACTCTATTAAGACAATAACAAATAATTCTGAATGATTTTTTTATTTTACAGAAAAAGGCAAGCAATATTTTTTAAATTTAAAATTCATCAAACCAAATTTAAAAGCTTCTTATTTTTAACCGATTGCAAAAAAGAAGGTTATGTGTTTGGCCCCTATGTTTTTTGATGTGTGTGTACCGATTTCGCCCTAATTTCAGAATCATGTAAAACATTCAATTCGTGAGTAGTTAAATTATATACGTTTAGAAATCGGAGTTAGTTTCTTGCAGTTTTATTACGTTTAAAACATTTTATTTTATTTTGTTTTAAGACCAACTATTATTCACATATTTTTAATTAAAAAAATCAGCTTCTACATATTCAAAAAAAAATATGAAAGATTTAGAGAAGCAAAGAATATTTCGCATTATTTTCGTAAAATAAAACACTCATTGGCAGTTGGCAATACGTTAAATTAAGTAGATATTTAAGGTGCGAAATAAATATTTTATAGCGTAGCACTAATGATAAAATTGACGCTAAGATCAGCTACAATAATCAGCGACAAGATGTATCTCTGGATAAACTACACAAATCAAATCTAACCCCAAAATACAAAAACTAAATGCTTGTATTTTGGATGATAGTCAACGACAATAATAAATCGAAATACTTAAATATATACCAGAATATATATTTTTTTAAATACACTTATACCCACTATAAAGATATCTAGATGAACTTTACACAAATGCCCAGCCCCCGTCGGAAATCGAACCCACGTCTCGCGGTTATTCGGTGAAGTTAGGCGTGTACGCTAAGCCCTCGACCAATGTTAGAAAAGGATTACTACTGATTATCTTCGTCTAATTACTAACACTAAATTTTATTGATCTGACAACCCTAAGTGCATTTGTATGGCGGTTTTAACAAATAAACAAATTAGCCAGTTATCCAACAGTTATCGAAGCAAAACGTGCAAGGTTATTTTATAACCAGTATAATGTGCAGGTGGTACATTGTATTTAATCCTAGATCTTATAGATATTGAAACGAGTTCTACACCTAGTTCTATATTAGTAGGTACTAAGTACCCCAATAAACCTATACAAATATATTATTTGCTAAACGAATGTAGGTAACATATACCTTTTAGGGTTTAATGATAAATAAAAAAAATATAAAATCTGAAAATAATAATTCCGTGTCAATAGTGTATTCAAATTGTATTTCACTTTCCTGAATTTTCAATATCGAATAGCAAATGTGCGCTGATTATTATTTCATACTAGCTGTTCCGGCGAACTTAATTCCGCCCTTTCAGTTTGTATGGGAAAAATTAAAATGTCGTTTTTCCTAGTTTCTTAGTTTTAAGGGATAAAATGTACTCCATGTCCTTTTCCCGGTTCTCCATCAATTTTCAGCCTAATCGGTTTAACTATCACAACTTTATAATTATATATATTTTAACTTTATAATAAATATAGACGATTCATCTTTCATATTTTTTTTGTTTTTATTGTTTTGAAGGTGTATTCTGCTATTCGGGGCGAAGACAAATCCAACGAATCAAAACATCTAGATCAGCACCTTAAAATTAGCCAGATTTTATAACATATTCACATAGTCTTTAATACAATGAAGATGTTTAAAAACAGCCGTTTCAAAAGGTGACAAATACATCCATGACTGATACCTTAGTAAAGGGAAAAGCCTTTGAGCATGTTATGGGTTAAGACTTATACTTGAACTTGGCTTTCAGTGTCGCGGTTCTTATAATTGGATTGTGTTTTCGCCCTATGCGTCTATTGCGCTAAATCTTTCTAGATCTAGATAGAGGCATATCAAAGACATTAATAGAGCCAATAAGCCCTATGATGATATAAGTGGCAAAACAAAACCAGTCACATAAGTGACTTATTATGTTAGTACTGGTTATGACAGTGACAGTCACATAAGTGACATAAGTCACTTTTGTGACTGGTTTTGTTTTGCCACTCATATCATCATAGGACTTATTGACTCTATAAATGTCTTTGATATCCCTCCGACAACATCTACGGGATAAGAAACTGATTTCTAAACATTCTTGATTATAAACATTCTTGATTACCGTTGGCCCGGGCTCCTTCGCAGAATAGACCAATTGCCTTCTTGCCAGGCACCTAGTAAAAGGCGAGCATAGGCTTACCGTCACGAACACCGTGACATCTGACTAGGTGTTAGAGTTTTGCAGCAACTCGCCCTTATTAGTATCACCGCCTTGCCTATTCCTGACGCCATAACGTGTTCTTTGACGTGTTCCGGTTTAGAGGGTAAAGTAGCCGGTAAACTTCCTTTTGCTCGAGGCCTAAAATCCAGGCCTAATGTTGGCAACGCACCATTACCACCTTTGGTGTCTCCAGGCAGCGTGAATTTCTTACCATCAGGAAATCCGTCTACTAGTTTGCCTTCCAATATCATAAAAAAACCTTGACAGATTCTCCGTGATTTTTTAAACTGTGACTTTGTTTTTTTTTGTATTTATCTAATTATCGTCA
>NJDD01001186.1:172458-198153 GCA_002245505.1 Calephelis nemesis | reverse complement strand
TTTACAAACCTCGGCAAAGTGTTGTAGCGTCATGACGTGTACTTTACCATACGTTAACGTAAACTAGCACGCTATGGGCTAATAGGGATTAGCGCATTGTATCGTCGCAGCGTTGGTGCTGCGTCGCTTTCCATATAAGTATCTAATCGAACGAAACTTGTTCGTTGCAACGACGCTACGCATCGCATCAATGAGGCCTCACCTTAAGTTAACTCACCGTGCAATGTTAGCTTATCGTTTCACATTGACGACATCGTGACGTGGAGATGTGGACAGGCCCTTTCCTGTAAAGAATATCGTAAAATGTCCGTAGGTTCTTTTGTCATTAACACTGAGACTAAATCCCGGTTCCTGTAATCAACGAACCGCAATCCGTTAGTATAACCATTGGTAGTTTGCCTAAAAGTGACAAAACGTTGTTAATAGGCACATTAATGTGTCCATAACGAACGACCGTCGTCATATTTTTATTATTCGTACAAAAAATTACAATTCGTAAGGAAAATGACTTGTTTTTTGAATATAGAAAGCGGGCATAAGACTGGGCGGTAGAGTTTTGTAACAGTTTTCTTTTCTGCCTATATGCCTACCAATCTTAACATGGTGATGTTTATACATCTAATTAACTACATACTTAGCAAATACAAATGAAAAAATTGTAAAAAATTTCCGACATGTTTCCGCGAAAGCAATATCAACATTTCGTTAAGACATCTGGTGTGTAGGTAATTAAAAATCAGTCAACTTATTTGTCTTAAAATCTCTAAAAAGTGATTTTATAAATCCAATTAACTACATAGTACATACAAATAAAAAAATGTAAAACAAAGTATGTTTCCTGCGAATACGATTTCACCGTTTCGTAGAAACCGCTTTTAAGGAATATAGCGTGTAGTTAATAAAAATAATTTGTTTTTATTAACTGAGTTAATAAAAAGATTACAGATGCAAAAAATACTGAAATCTACTTGATTATTCAAAAGAAACATCAAATAACTTGTTCAAACAGTAATACCTAATTATTAAACTATTCTATGAATAGATTATTCTCTGCACTAAATAATTAAATAAACAAGTGTTGAGTTAATAATAAATAAATTAACATATTTTACTGTCATACACATATAATACAAAATTATTATATTTATTGCGCTGAATATTTCTAGACTAAAATCAAAGACTACAAAGTGTTATATGTTTAAGTATAATGTAATTGTTTTCTAAGTCTGTATAATGTGACGATGATAAAAAAATTGATTTGATTTCAATTTGACTAAGGGCTATAAATGTAAGAAATTGAAACGCTCTAATCTCAATTTATGCACAAATAATTGAAAGACCTAAGTAATTCAATTAGCAAAAAAAATATCAAAGACCATGAAATTGTATAATTTAAAACTGCAAAAAACCAACTCAATAACACGTCGCTATTTGATAATACTTTTTTCAAAAAGAATTTGATCACGATCTGACAAGTGATTTTTCAGTTGTAGTTACTTGTACACTTCGAATGTTTGATGACAAAAACACTTTCTTTCGATCCCACTCTCTCTAAGATCTTACTGTCGCGAAAGCAGCCGAAGAACTCAAAACCACATTTTCATAATTCGACGGCATTAATGTAGATGAATTAGATAAGATTATCCGAAGAGACTGGTTATAAATGCACATTTATTGCCTACACAAGCAAATAAAATTCGCTTTATTAGATTTGTTTTCAACTACACAATGCTATAAGTGATAGGTATGCATCTTATTTCATCGAAATAAAGAAAAAATTTAATGAAATAAAAATGTCGAAATATGGAACAAATTGAATAAAATAACGGAGTCAGTCATAAAAATACCTCACATATAAACTAGTACTTTTCAGGAAATATAAACTAAATTAATTGTAATAAGCATAATTAAGGTTAAAGTAACATTAAACGAAAATGTTTCGCTTTTAACTATTTTTATAAATCAGGGTTGAATACGATCATTAATTATTATTTTTATAGCCAAATTCAGGCATTAACACGAAACCGAGTTTTATCAGGTAGGATAGTACCAAATATAATTTGATCACAAAATTGCAAAAACAAATATTTCCCTTTTCCCGTGGATAATATATCGACACAACTAACAAGTAAATTGAAAATTTCCCTTATTTTAAAACCTTAATAAATTGACTATCTATATATTAATACGTGATGCCAAAACTTGGGACCCCTTTTTATGAAAATTGAGCAAACGCAGGAGCATAAATTTTGGCACATTTAAGTTTATGTGTAGGAGAAGTGCAGAACGCTAATATTTTTCAATAATAATGCTTATAAAGTACATTAAATCAATAAATAAAACATTACGCACACTACCATGCATTTGACACACACAAACAAATATATTGATGATAACGATAAAAAATCACAGATGTCGCAGTAAAAAGTTTGATAACAAAATATGTGGTCTTGAAAAATAAAGATGGCGTTCTTATCAACAAGATATTAAAATTTATTATGGTCGAATTTCGATCAATGGGCGTCCACTAGTTTATTTAAATAAGTATTCTTGTAACAATGCTAACATGGTCCAAATACAACATGTCAAAATGGCATTGCAAAATTGGGACATAAATTGCGCATAATAAATAAATCACCTAGCATAAGGAAGTACATAAAGGTGATAAAGCTAAATGATAGATAAGACCGTGTACTGTTGCAATAATCGAGTCATCGCCAACAGTTGAATTATTGAACTCGATAATAGGGCCTATCATTGGTCGCAATGCGTCGACAATGAACCGTGGGTCGAACATTGCACAATCAATTCTCGAATAACGGGTTTCGACATTCGACAAGCGCACCTCCTGTTGTAGGACTGTTGGATACTTCATAGGTGCAATACTGACTTTATACAAATAGGTGCAATACTGACTTTATACAAATAGGTGCAGTACTGATTTTATACAAATAGGAGCAATACTGACTTTATACAAAATCATGTAATAACATTTAAATATATAACTAGATGTCCCGGCGATTTTCGTTTCACTTGTTCAATATGAGCAATAATAAAGTATTATTTTTCCCATTTCCCCTGCAACTTTCCCAGTTATGCTCTACATAAAAATCTGCTCCTGATAATAACTAACACAAAAATAACAGAATTAGCCACCGGACCATTCCTTCGGAAGTTATACGCTTACCAACACATTTAGCGATTAATTTTTATGTTATAAATAATAATCTTTATTTACTTTCAAAATTTACATAAAAACTGTTGCTTTTGGTAGGAGTCCTCTTTCAAGCACTAAGTTATTGTGTCAGACGACTCTATATAAAAATCGGTTTAAAAGACGATTATAAATAATAATCTAAAAATTTATTACAGAATTTGTTCTCTTCAGTTGATATAAGAGTGTGTATATTATCCTCGTAACTAATTGATTCAATTTAAATGTTAATTAGAATTAATGGCAAATGGTTAAATCTTATAAAAAAAAAACGAAACATCATTTCCCTTGGTCATCTCATCAAGCGTGAACGGATCTACCAATTTTGCTTACTCTTTTTTGTTGCGTCATTTAATTGCCAGGAGTTATTTGTAGTGTTTGAGACTGTCACAAACAATATTTATAGTCAGGACAAAGCAACGTATGTCTGCTGAAATAGTAATAAATAAATATTAACTATAAAACAATATTTGTGCATAAATGGTTATTTAAAAAAAGTATTTTCTAAATAATAATAAATTGTTAAATCTATAAATATCACGAGTTTTGGCGTCATAGTTAAAGGAGATGGTCGTATTTTTGGTAATCATTGAATTTGGTGTAAACTATGAGTAAAATTAGTAAAGAAGAATGGCCAAATCGTACCTGACCACGAAACGATGGCGTCCCAATAAGACCTATATATCAAAAATTTCCTAATTTTTTAAGGTTTTAAAAAACACAAGAAATATTTTTTTAAGTAGCCACAAAAAAGTTTTCTATTTATTTTTGTTTTTGTAGCTTTTTACTATTCATTTTTAGTATGAAATTACTTAGTATATAAAGACTATAATAATTATTTATTATGTTTTTCTATTTTTCAACTGTGATTGAGTTCAATTACTATATACGCATTACACTACTATGTACTTGTGATGTTATGCCATTCTTGTTATTTAAACTATACATCCAAGTTAAGAGCAATAAAGAATTATATTAAATTATTGGTCAAAATGTGTGTATTTCAAGGCCCAAGCAGACTAGACTCCACGAGCCGGCTGGACAGACGAACCTTTTAGACATCGAACTTTGGAGTCTGATTGACAGATAAGAGTAACGTGCACTTTGACAGATTTGACAGATGAAAGATTTTATTATTATTTAATAATTTTTTGAGGGAAATCGAAATAAATAATAACGGGATCGCTAATTACCCTTCTCGCTTATCGCTGATTACACTTTTATGCTACGCCACAGCCGCGTAAAAGTAATTGTGGATTCTAACCTCAAAAGGAAGTTGACATGATTATGAAAAATTGTGGCTATTTAGGTGTAATTTTTAAACAGCATTGTGTTTACTACATAAAAACAAACCAATCTAAGTATAGCAGTTTTTGGGACATGACAAAAAAAAGTCAGGTCCAGCTCCTATACAAATTTGGCCATTGTTCTTTAGGTGGGAATTAGTTTAATTTTGTTCATATAAAGTGCAGAAATGAAATAATTATAAAGAAATTAGTGTATCGTGTATTTCCTCGCTGCCGCCAAATCTCACTCGATGAGCTTAAATAATGAAGCCACCGCTTTACTCAAAACCCTGACATGACTTTGTAAATAGTGACTAATGACTGAAATAAAGACTTAATACGGAAGACATGGCAGCATGGCCTAAAAGTCGCCTTAGCCGGCCCCAGAAAGAGGCAAATGAAGTAATAAATATCACGCAAATAATAATTGTAATGGAAAAGGTCATTCGGAAAATAAATTGATTTTCGTCAATAGAAAGTAGTGTACCCAAACAGTTTGTGAATCAGACCGGCACGTTACATGACAAAAAAGTAACAGCTGGGTCAAATATCTAGATTGTCGCGATTTTGAAGTTTGTTGAAAACGTGCTGAAACTAAAAAACTAGCTTACAGTTTCCCTTTTCTTAGCTTTAGAAAATAAAGGTTAGTCACTTTTCATAATTAATCTAATGCGGGAGAGTATTGTTGACTAATCTATTTGAATACCATGACATAAAATAATGTTAGGAAAATGACAAATCATGGCATCACATTTTCATAATTATTCTAGACAAGCTGCGCCCCGCGGTTTCACCCGCGTAAGTCCCAATCCCGCGGGAACTCCGGGATAAAAAGTAGCCTATATGTTATTCTGGGTCTTCAGCTACCTACATACCAAATTTCATCGTAATCGGCTTTGTAGTTTTTGCGTGAAAAAGTAACAAACATCCATACATCCATACATACAAACTTTCGCATTTATAACATTAATAGGATAAGGCAGGTCACACGAAACTCTCCAGTTTATTTTTGAATTATCACCGAATCATTTCAATGTCACAGGTGGTATATTTTTCAGATTCAAAATCTGTTCCAAGTGATTGAAAAAACGTAGGTTTTAAAAGTATAAGGTGATATTGAAATCAATGATGAAGACTCGGTGCTAATTCCAAAAGTAATTTGAAGAGGTCAGATATACAAAGTAAAAAATAAAAGTAAAGTATCGTCACGCCCATATCCCCAATTAGGAGGGCAGAGGCACAACCAGGGTACCCGCGACTAGCCGAAGACACTAATTCCCACAAAATGATAGGTAGCAGGCATATCGCCAACCGGGCTCAAATCCAATCCCGAGTAACATTTTTTTAGAAAATTAGAAAAACCACATTTCCTTTTTGTTGCACGACCCGGTAACCGAACCCGGGACCACATGAGGTCAACCTGGACCGTTAGACCACCCACGCGATTACTTATTAAACTAATCAAATGACCCTTACGACAAGTGAAGAAAATTGGATGGTAAAATATTAAGTAGATTAAGTAATTCCGCAGAAGAAATCACTAAAGGTCAGTTGTTGTAGGGCATAAAATACGTAACAGTATTGCATTAACTTATTTCCACTTAGATTAAAAGTTCACAAATAAACTGGTAACTGTAAATGAAATAACTGCTTTTAATATTAATACCGTAATGCCTTGCTTATTCTTTCTTAATCTTAAAAGTCGTTAACTTAAATATGTAGCGGTAATAGCATTGGACAGGAAAAGATAAGATAGTTAATGGGACCATTATTTTACCGTTTTGACTAAATATTTGCGGAATGAAATGTATCATGTAGGGTCAAAACCTGCTCCTTTTAACGACCAGACGATGTTCTGCAATTTTTTTGCTGTGATTCACCCTCATCACTTAGGGGTATGAAAAATAGATGTTGGCCGATTCTCAGACCTACTCAATATGCTCACAAAATTTCATGAGAATCGGTCGAGCCGTTCCGGAGGAGTAAGGTAACATTGTGCCACAATTTCATATGCAAGATTATCTGCTTTGTCAGATTTTATGTTTAATTCTTTTCAAACGTCCAGAGGAACAAAACAGTTTAATTTTGATAAGTTTAAAGTAAAGGAGCCACCAAGGAGTGGCAATGTTATTGCCACCTCAGACCACATCTGCTTTTCATCAGGTGGCCACGTGTGAAGGGCAAACGGGGGGCAATAACCGAGTAATCTGACAGTCAAATAAAAAACAAGATTCTTTAGACTTACAAATAGATACACCATAAAAGTACCGGAATATTGAAATTTCGTAAGAGATGAGTAAATATTTGTCATTACTTTCATCGGGTATCGGAAATGTGTAGGGCTGCAGGGTTACCACTTTTTAAAAAGATACAGTTCAAACTAAGAAACGCTCTCCTTTGCTTTTTCTATCGCAAAAGTTCGGTTACATGCAAATGAGACGTTAACTTTGCATGTCTAGAGTTCTACGTCGATCTTTTATTATATCTAATTTTATACCATATAACGTCAGTTGTGGAGAATTATACAGCTTCAATATTTTACACATGAGGCTCATCCATTAAGGACTTAAGGTTCTAATATGGTTAGAACAAGCAGCGGTTTTAGTTATCGCAATCTATTAATCCCATTGATATTCCAAAATGCGAACATTTTTAGATGGATATTCAATGTTATATTACTAGTGACTGAAAGCCTGGTAGCGAAGTTTGTGAACAGGATAAAGGCATAAAGTAATTTTATTACAATAATGGTTTCTGGTGAGATCTAAATTACTGTAATATGCGGGTGAACCGCGAGGGGCAGAGTAAAAAATATATTGTCCGTGTAATAAATAGCCGAGTAGTTTGGAAGGACCAGGCTAGAATTTGGCGTTACATATAGTTTAAAATTCATCCTTTATTTTAGTGAAAGGCAAACAAGCAGTTAATTTTTCTGATGGCAAGAACACACGTCGCCAGAATACAATAAATATCCGTGGGAACTTGAAAGCAATCGGCAGGAATTAATTAGCGACTTAATGCTAGGATGAAAATATACATTATAGACTACTCGAAGTGACAGCCCTAAGTCCCTATGTAAATGAGTGGAACCCTCACAGACAGCTCTTCTGATTACTTGCCTAACGAGAAAACTTGTTTAGCATTCCACCTCACGTGCACCATCCAATAAGATAATCCAGTGGCGCAGAGATATTACGAATAGATTATTACATTGGTTTGTTATTGTAATATCATATTACACTAGCAATTCTCAGTTTTGTCTCTAAATTTTGAAACTCGACTCAAGTTGGAAGCAAACTATCTGATTACAATAATTATTATCGCCACTTTTTTGTCGAACTTCCTTTCCCTTTCAGGCGATGTTTATGACAAATAGGCTTTTTTTAAAACAGTTACTTTTACAAAAGTATCTTCACGCCTGTATACCCGAAGAGTCCCACAATGTGATAGGTGGCAAGCCTATCGCCAAACGGGAAGATATCCAATCCCGAGCAACATTCTTTTTATTAGAAAATTGGAAAAACTAAGTTATCTTGTTGTTGCCCGACCCGGGAATCGAACCCGGAACCTCATGCAGTCAAGTCCAACACCTGGACCGTTACACCGCAGAGGCAACTTCACTCATCACTTTTGAACTTTCAAGATTAAAAATTCCTTCCATTCCCTAGAGAGATAATGATTCACAATTTCTAAAAATACACGTTATAAATTAAATTAAAGATAAAAAAGAAATGTTTGATAATATAATTGACCTAATAATAGTAAATCTACGTTGCTCAAACATTACGAGTGAATATTTAAGAAACGTGCCTAAAAGCAATATTAAACATTCGAGTACGTGAGCATTCTGTAAGGCTTTACTCTCTATAAAGAATTTGTAGTTAACAATAATTATATATTTTACAAATATATATACATACACATTGATTTTTTAAAACCCTTGTCGATCTGTTCGTCGGTGTGGCTATTTCTTCCAGCACCATGTAAAAACTACTATAATTGTAAAATGTTTTTTTTAAGCAAAAAGGATCTCGAATTAAATTTTACCTTGTAACATCGAAATTAAAAGGAGAAATCTCCGATTAAAGAAAAAGCTTGCTTAAAAGTATCTTTTAAAGAGCAAATCCACCAATAGAGGCTAGATTTACAGAAAAATACCTAAACAAAAATTGTATCATAATACGTGTTTCTCATGCATAAAGATGTTTTTCCAAGATGTGACACATGTTTAATATAACCTTATTTGACACGAGGACATGTTAAACACGTAGTCCAAAGTTCCAAGTACATTTTTTTTTGTACAATTTACATCTGAATTATAACTTCAATCAATCATTCATTCCTAATCATAATGCTCACTCATACTACCAATCTCCGCATGCAATTTCGCCCGAAGTTAAGCAAAACATTGTCATTCAATCGATAACCGAAAAAGAAAATGTAGATATGAGTCTTTTTGGACATTCATTAGAGAATACAATTTAAAAAAAATATCTTCACGCCAACATCCCTTAAGAGTTAGGCAGAAGCACAGCCAGGGCAACAACGACTAGCCAAAGACCCTAAGCCCACAATGTGATAAGTGGCAAGCCTACATCCAATACCGAGCAACATTTTTTTTAAATAGGGAATTCGAAATTCATTAGAGAATGCAATTATCATCCAAAAAAAGGATTTCATACAAACCATAAGTAATTTCAATTCTACGAAAAATAATATCAAACAAAATTGAGATTTACCTACGCATACACATAAATAAACCATAAAAAAATAGATTGTGAGTTAAAGACTAATATAATTGGATAATTCATTGCTCACATCTTGCTGCAACTCGTAAACTATGTAGGAAAATTATTATAATGACATATAATAAATGGTTGAAGTTCACCTGGAATATATTATCTTGTCTAATGTGTCGCAATAGAATGACTATATAATGAGTTGGAAAAAGGAAAATCCTGACCTCAGGTTGGCAACGCACCATTACCATCTTTGGTGTCTCTAGGCGGCATGAATTGTTTGCCTTCCTACAGTATAAAAATATGTATAGTTACATTCTTGACTAGCTGTTTCCCTTAGCTTTACTCAAATTGCTGTTTATATTTAGTAGAAGTAGAAATTGTTTGTTGTAGGAATTGTTTCAAAATATCAATTTATATATATTTATAATGGAAAATAGCACAAAACAACAATGTAACTATAAAATTCAAAAAAGTTGTTAACTTTTTTAATTAATGCTTTCCATAAATTTAATTAAATACGTCGCCTCTGTGGTCTAATGTTCCGACGTCGGACTTGACTTCTTATGGGTCTGGGTTCGATCCCCTGGTCAGGAGACAAAAAAATAGGAAAATTTGTATTTTCAATTTTCTAACAAAATTAATTTTGGCCGGATTGCATATTATGGCTTGCCACCTATCACATTGTGGGACTTAGTGTCTACAGCTAGTCATGTGTGTCCTGGTTGTGCATCTACCTTCCTGTTCGGGGATTTTTGAATTGAATTGAATTGAGATTTAAATTGAATTAATTTTGCTAAATCGGTTATTTTGATGCAAATTTCTACTTGACTAATGGCAAAATGCTAACGCGAATGCCAAAAACTAAAGAAAGAAGCATTTATTGAAAAGTAAAACAATGCAACCATCACACATTTTTGAAAACAAATAAGAAAAGATTAAACTTCACCAATAATAATAATCTTTATTTTTTTATTTTAATTTCAAATTTTACATAAAAACTGTTGCTTTTGGTAGGAGTCCTCTTTTAAGTACTAAGTACTTGTGTTAGACGACTCCGCTCCTCTATAACTATATACATGGTTTTAAATAAAAATCTAAAATTTATTACAGAATTTGTTCTCTTCAGTTGATGTAAGTGTGTGCATGTAAGTGTGTGTGTGTGTGTGTGTGTGTGTGTGTGTGTGTGTGTGTAGGGGTTAAGTGTGTATATGTTTGTGTGAGTATAATATGCTATGAATTTTATATGATAAGTTTCTCCACTTGATCATAGGTTAACTGCTTAAGCCAAATTGTTGTATCTTTTTTGACTTCTGACAGTTGTTTATCATATACATTTATTTCTTGATTTATTTTGTTGTAAATATAAGCTGATTGTTTGTTGAATTGTAAACTGGCAAATTTAGTTTTCGTAGATGGCAACTTTATAATATTATAATTTTTTGTTCTTATATTTTTATTGTTTGGATCATAAAACAGATTAGAATGTTTTTTTAAAAGTACA
The DNA here is from genome assembly GCA_002245505.1 of Calephelis nemesis. Taxonomy (NCBI): domain Eukaryota; kingdom Metazoa; phylum Arthropoda; class Insecta; order Lepidoptera; family Riodinidae; genus Calephelis; species Calephelis nemesis. The sequence continues at coordinate 187,410 of NJDD01001186.1, read as the reverse complement.
CTTCTCACGTACAACCTTCTTACAGACAACTGATTGCTAACTGTGTATAGAGTTTCTGTGGGAAAATCGATTTTCTTAAAAAACATGACTTTTAATAACAAACGTTGTGCCCGTTCCAGTTCTAAGAACCTAATTTTAGAAGCTCCTCCCCAAACAGGAATGCAGTATAAAAGAATAGATTGTGCTAGGGCACTATATATGCGACTTAAGAGGTGATTAGAGTAAAACAATGCAACCATCACACATTTTTGAAAACAAATAAGAAAAGATTAAACTTCACCAATAGACAAGTGCGTTCGATCATTAAAATAATTCTACAAAAACGATATTGCAAAAAGTATCGGCCGCTTAAAAAATCTTCTGACTAATTCAGGAAATAACCAATTACATTGATTCCGCTATATATAATCAAATAAAATTGCTTTATAGAAGGATCAGCAAAAAATTTATCTAACAGTATCATATAAAAACGATAGTTAAAAATACAACTTAATGACTTTTTCCAGCATTCAACAGCCAATTAAAGTAATTTTTAACTGTGAGACTAAAAACACTGAGACACGTGTTTTATTTTTTACCTCAATTCGTTTACAAAAAAGTATAAACCAATTCAAATATATTAATTGCAGATTTGTTTAATTTTATTTTAAAAAAGGACGTAAGTATCTTCACCATATCCTCGAAAAAGTAGGCAGAGGCACAACCTGGGCATTTACGACTAGCCGAAGACACTATGTCACTATGTGATAAGTGGCAAGCCTATCGCCAACCGGGCACATATCCAATCCCGAGCAACGTTTTTTTATGACAAAATTGGAAAAACCCAATTTTCTTTTTGTTGTTCGACCCGAGAATCAAATCTAGAACCTCATGCAGTCAAGTCCAACAACTGAACCACTAGACCACAGAGGCGAGTTTTATTTAAGTTAAAAAAACGTAATATCAAAGATATTTAAAATGAAGGCATAGGTATTTAATCAAAACAGTTTATAATCAAACATTCAGTTACATATTTATGTTGGCAATTCCAAGTCATATAAGTCGTGACTCGTATGCATTAAACATATACATATGTTTTAAGATTACATACGAGCTGCGTCTGTACTCCAAAAAAATGACAATTTAATTAGGTATATTTCAGACGCTTCTGGGCCCAACATTTTTTTAATTCGTCTCTGTTTGTTATAACATACAGAAAAACCACTTTACTAAGTTTATTCATATTTTCACTACGTAAAGTATAGATGTTTAATTATTTTAAAGTTAATATGCAGTTATTAACATTCTTTAAGCAGGAGGATTGAAAGAAAACGGTTTTAGCCAAACTGTCTTATTCATAAAGATAGAATAAAGCACTTAAAGATATAAGTTGATTTACTGCCAATATTAACACCTATCTACAGATAGAGATATGCCTTTTGCAATTTTGTTGGTAAGATATTTTATTTTATTATCGAAAAATAACAGTCGTTGCCAAGTAGCTGATTTAAAATAATCTTATAATAGATAGGTTATAAATATTGGTCGATAGTCTGTATTACACTGTTGTTGTTCAATTGTTGGACTTGAGTGCATGAGTACCTGGGTTCGAATCCTGGATCAGGCGAAAAGAAAATTGGGTTTTTCCAATTTTCTGATAAAAAAAGTTGGTTGGGATTGGAAATGTGCTAGGCTTGCCACCTATCACATTGTGGGACTTACGCCCGATTTCACCAAGAGCCCCTATACTTTAGGGGACCTTTTAACGTTACTTATGGGACTGTTTCCATATAAAACAGTCCCCTAAAACACGTTAAAAGGTCCCCTAAATATAGGGGCTCTTGGTGAAATCGGGCATTAGTGTCTTCGGCTAGTCGTCGGTGCCCTGGTTGTGCCTCTGCCTACCCTTTCGGGGATATGGGCGTGAAGATGCTTTTTTAATGGCTATGATGTTATTTGATGAGATGTGTACTTTAGTCTGTTTATTAATAAGATAATATGAGTTTATGTTCGAAGCCACAGACATAGGCCAGTCAAATAATATTCCTGTAGTGAAGCGGAAGTTTCCATCCCTAAGCAGCGTCAATATGTACTTATAATAGGCAATTGATTCGAACGAAGCCATAGGGGACTGATATCAAAGTAATAGTGGTCAGACAGCCGGCATATTTTTTGATTGGCACAATAAGCATGCGCGGCTCAATTGGAAGATTGGCCGCTGTGTGGGAAGACGACAATCCTTGCCCTCAGCGGGGATATCCTTCCAGAATAATTTGCAATCACATTCATCATGGCTGTTATCCGGTTTTAACATTAAAACCTCTCTATTAATCTGTTTACTAGAGTTTAATGGCGTTTTTCCTCGTGTTGGTCCGGGCTCCTTTGTAGAAAAGACCATCTGCCTTCCTTGCCAGGCAGCTCGTAAAAGGCGAGCAACGGCTCACCGTCACTAACACCGTAAATTCTGACTAGGTGGTAGAGTTTAACAGCGACTCGCCCGGATTGGTACCACCGCCTTACCTACTCCTGCCGCCATAACGTCATGACGTATTCCGGTTCGGAGGGTAAGGTAGCCGGTAAACTTACTTTTGCTTGAGGCCTAACATCCCGGTCCCAGGTTGGCAACGCACCATTACCACCTTTGGTGTCTCTAGGCGGCGTGAATTTCTTACCATCAGGAAATCCGTCTGCTTGTTTGCCTTCCAATATCATAAAAAAAAGTATACACAAGGTAGTTTAATCAGCGCTGGTTTCATGATCCTTTGAACCAGGCCAACTACCAATCCACCTCGTAAAAACCATGGATAGGTTTGTCACCTTTAGGTTTAGCAGTAGTGGATTCTGGTGTTCTGGTTGGTAGGACAAATTTAAGATATTGTAGATTTTTTTTCAATTATACATATCAATTTATTTTTAAATTATTTTCATACTACAATAAGCAATGTAGTGAAAAGTCTTATAAAGATTGTACATGTGTTACTATTGTAAGATTTTGCGAAGTCGTTTTTTTTTAATTTCCTTACGCACTTATTCCTTACAAGTAACAAATCCCAAAGCTACATACATTATAAAAGCGGCAGTAATGTTATAAAAGAAATCTTTTATCAGCTTGCTTTTTCATTATATAATTTATAAGCACAGATTATAAAACGAAAATTAAATGTCATCGCTGCATGCAATGTTACCTTTGCTCGCATAATGAATAAAAAAGTAAAATACGCAGATGCGATTTCAGATTGTCAGGCCAGAGACCTCTGGTAATCGAACCAGTTTTTATATAGTTGTGCATGCCATTTTTTATATTTATTATGTCCGAGCCATTGCCCGTGCAGCTATAAACATAAACCATAACTTTTCTCAATCGTGTATTTACCTATCTACTTCTAAGTTACTGATTTTAATGAAATTTTTGATTTGATCTATCCTGCAGTAAGATAAAAGAAAGCCAAAGGCCAATCCGTAATATACAGACAGCCAATTAAAAAAAAAACTTTAAAGCAGCCTAGTAACTTTATTCTAATTGTTTTTCTTTAAGATCTTTAATGTACAGACTCAGCTTTTTCGCGGTCGTGTAACATTCAATTGCATAATTAAAGTATTATTATATAAAAAGATTTGAAAAACCATTTTTGCATTTTTTTGCCTAATTTATAGGGGACGTATCTTTTGCCTTTTATACAGTCCGGAGAAGGTGTAAAAAACCACGCGGTTAGGCATGTTAGGTTAATATGTTATTAGCCATATCAAAAAAAAGCCTCTTATGAGATTGCTGAATTGATCAGGCTCATAGCCTGCCTTAATAATACATCGAAAATCTTGACTTTTTTTAGTTTGTCTAATTCAATCAGCTCAAAAAAATAAAGGCGTGGACGAACTACCCCAAATGATAGATTTGAAAAAAATTGGATTCACATAATTATTGCTTTCCATGCTGACTGGAAAAAATGGCAAGGCCTTATTTTTTAATATTACTTATCTAGGAATACTGGGTAGTTAGACTATAGCCTAACTAATTCGTGAAAAAAGAAAATCAGGCCAGTGGAAAAAATCGTATCAATCAATCGTAGTAATCAATCCGCAAAGCGTATTAAAATATACCTATGTGGTAATAAAGAATCTTCCGTACATATAAAATTCAAAAGAAGATACGCACATAACCCTTGCCTGCAGCTGTGTAAAAAGAAACAAATTGATCTGTTGCATCGTTGAGGCACAGCACTAAAGCCTTATTTTTATGTCGATTTATAAAAACTTGTTTCAGCAAGAACCTGATTGTAATTACGAAAGTATTTATGGTAACGATGACATTACAATTTCGTTACATCAATAACCTGCATAATACTTTATTTACAATGAATGTGTTTAATAATAGTTAGGTAATGTGATTAATGTTACATTATTTGTTTATTTTTAAGAACACATCAATCACACTAATGTTAGAAGTGTGCGAGTCTTCTTTTCTTTAAATGACACAACGCTTTATCTTTCAAATTAAAAACGGCAATCTATTTGTCTACATTAAATAAGTTCCAAAACTACAGGAGCAATTTAAAAAATCTATTAACATTATCCCATATTATCCTTAATTGACATACTAAAAGGCTAGCCACATTTAATTAAAAAAAAAACTCTACCGCACTAGTGTTGAACGTATTAGTATAGAGCCACCAATATATATGTTCAGTAACCAAAATCGGAACTGAACCGTTATTTTGGGAGTTCCGGTTCCGCTACCAGTTTCTGAAGTGTGAGCACCAAGAATAAAAACTAGGTAACATTTTTATTCAGAAACACTAAACGTCACACTAGCGACGCTGTTTACTGAAGGATAAAAATTGGTGGCACTATACTCGGTACGTTCCTGGCCTTCAGTCGAATTATACTTTCAAAAAAAAGAACAAAATAAATTCAGTCGAATTATACTTTTAAAAAAAGAACAAAAATAGGATTCTGTAGATTTGTAGTTTTGTTTTACTGTGTTATTTGGAAGATAACACTGTAAGTTTATTGACTGCATTACACTGTTAAGGCAAACAATCTGAATGAGTTGACGCAGGATTCTATCACCCATTTAAAGTCACGATGTAGTAACCAATAAACTTTAACCCACGATCTGGCTTTTTTTTGCAACTAGCACGTATAAGCTATCATGCTAAAAGCATTCTAAAACCTACAATAATTATAACAGGCTTCTGCCTATGGATGATTTATTTTGTTTAGTATTAGATGCATTTTTTTATATACATTTTAAGAGCACCATTACACAGCAGTCCGCTATAACTGGTTCCATACTCGAAGGTTGCCTGGAAGAGATCGCTGACTTGGCGATAAGGCCGCCTTTGTGTATCTTATATTAATTAAAGTTTTATTTGATGTATTTGTAATTTCGCTGTATTTGGTGCACAATAAAGAGTTATTGTATTGTATTTTATTGTATGCTTGTATTTCAAATTTCGCAATTTATACAACCCCCAAACTAATTATTTAGTATTTTTTATGAAAGTTGTTTAGTGTTTTTTTTTCAAGCAATTGTTAATTTCATTAGTCAAAAAAACCTATGGTTATTGAAAAGTTTTCCAATTGAAATGCTAAAGGATTCCCTTTTTACTCTGTAGTTCTAAAGCTCACGCTTCGAACTACGTTGCTAAAAGATTTTCCACGAGGTGATGATTCACCGATAGTATCTCTGCATGCTAGTTGCCAATTCCATTCAATGAGGCGATTAAAATTCAGATACTGCGGTGTCGTCGTCTGGCCGGATCATCCATATTACCGACGCGCATTCTGCATCCTGCCTAACTACGCACGCTCTAGGAAGTGTCCATCATGAACCTAATTCTATATTGCTATTTTACGCATAGAAATACTAATTAACATTTCTCAATAGATCATGTGATTTTAACTTGCATAAACAGTATAATAATAACCACATAGTATATAACAAAGTCGCTTCCTCTTTCCCTATGCCCCTTTGTATGCTTAAATCTTTAAAACTACGCAACGGATTTTGATGCGGTTTTTTTAATAGATAAAGTGATTGAAGAGAACGGTCTATATGTATATTTCATAACCGTGCATGGCCAGAGCGGGCCGCTAGTTTGTAATATAATAATGTCAGTTCCATGTTTATATCCAAAAGCTTATGTACGTTTTGCCCAAAATTAAAATTGAATTGTTTAATTGCACCCATCGTTAATTTATAATCAACAGAATTATTACTTTCATCGAGACTGTCATTGAGCAAAAAAATATCAATCGCAACGGCAAAACAAATAAAGAATAAAAAATGTTTTAAACATCAAACCCCTTTTAATTAGATATGTTTCTTCAATTTATGTTATTAATGGATAATCAAAACCTACAGCCAATAAAAACATAATATTCACATAAATCTAAAAATATCTCATGTAGGAGGTAAATTGCTTGTCATGTACGCCTTTGAAAAATTACCGTGTCTGGGATACTGAGCAGGTTTATTTTTAAATTACCCAGTTGCAGACCATTATCTATTTGTAGAACGGCGCCAGACTGCATTCCAATAGGACCTGGGATCGACTTAATGTCCTGCCTTTAACTAAATAACTCCTGGCTAATAATAGACTTCTTCGGGTCTACGTACTTTAGACTTTTTCATAAATTTTAATTTTCTGACGCAAATTCAAGTTTATATTGCGAATGTGCATAGATCAATAATTTTATTATAGAAAGTCACTTCGAGTTTGGAGAAAACGAATACTTCCTTTCGTATCCTACTTTCATAAATAGTTTACATCCTTCTTGTATACATTGACAATAATTTGTGTTGTTTAGAAACATCAGCCTCAGCATAACAAGCCCTTAGACGATTCAACCTTAATAGGAAAATTGATATGAAGCGATAAAACCGGCCGGCAGCGCGTAACATTGGCCTTACCGCACTCACGACTTCTAAACGAGCATTGGAATTCTAAACAATTTAAAAGTTATTCTACCAAACCACTAATTATATATTTCTCTCTTTACAGGATGAAGGTTTTACTACTTTGCATGGCCTTAGTGGCCGTAAGTCTGGCAATGCCAATTGCTGAGGATCAAAAATCACCATCTGATGTCCTTCCTGTACCCGCACCCGAAGTCAAACCTGACGCAATAAAACCCGAAATAGCCGAGGCTAAGTCCGATATAAAGCCTGAAGAAAAAGGCAAGCCTGAAGAGATTAAGCCTGAGATCAAGTCTGATGATGTAGAAAAGAAACCTGAAGAAAAGAAAACTGAAAATGAAATTGCAGCAAAGCCTATCGAACCAGAAGGCAAATCAGGTGTTGCTCCTGAAACAATTCCTGAAAATAAACCGGCGACTGTTGCTGAAGAAAAAAAGGTAGAAATTGCAGATGTTGTGCCGGAGCAGAAATCTGAAGTTCCAAATGAAACTGAGAAAAAGTCAGAGGTTAAAATCAGTGAATCTGAAGTAAAGCCTGTTGAACAGCCAAAACAGGAAGAAGCTAAAGTAGAGGAAGAAAAGGTTGAATCAGCTGCTAAAAGTGCTCTTAATGATGAGATCATTGATGTAGTTAGTGCTGTAAAAAATGATGCTGCTGTTGCTGATGATGTTGTCGATCCTATTGCAATCAACCCAATATCCGAACCTCAACCCATTATCACTGGGAAGAGTGCTAAGCCCGAAGAAAAGAAAGATGAAGCTCTTGCTTCTGAATCCGACAAAAAAGCTGAGGAGAAAAAAGCTGAGGAACCTGCAAAAGAGCAAATAAAAGATGAATCTGTTTCACCGGCGTCTGTACCAGAAGCGCCTGTTGTAAAATCAGTTGAATCAGAAATTGTCCCTCCAAGTGACTCACAGCGTGTAATTCGGGATACTGTTGTTGAAAAGTCAGTTCCAGAGGTCCCAAGTGACGTGAAACAACCAGAAGAAGTAAAGAAAGTTGAACCTGAAACCGTTGAACAACCAATAGCGGAAGCCAAGTCAGCTGTATCAGAAGCAGAAAGTCAGGTTCCCAAAGTGGAACAACCAGAGATAAAAGTAAACGATATCAACAAGGATGCCAAAGCTGATGAAGCGATCAAGCCAGAAATAGCAAAGGAATCCAAAGTTGAAGCAAAAGCTGAAGAGCCTAAAGTAAAAGAAGAAGAACCTAAACCTGACACACAAGCCTTAAGTAGTGGACCAAGCAAGAGCTCTGAGGAAAGTGGTGAAAGCGGAGAGAAAAGGGACGAAAACGTAGATGACTCGTCAGAAGAGAGCGGTGAAAAAACAGAAAAGGGGAAAGCTCCTAAATCTTAGATAAGCAATGACGATGATTCTTATAAGCGGCAGGCGTGAGTCGACAGACGATTCGACACGCGCCTGCCGCTGCCGGCGAGGCATCAGGGCCTCGTACTTGAAGTGCGTATGTGATCAGTTCTCATGAGTGTATGGTGATAGCCTTAACCGGTGTATCCGAGTGTTTCTGACGGTTAGTTAGATATAGAGACTTATTTAAATAACGAGCCAACAAAATTACCTACGTTGTAATTATTGATTTCAGAGTAAACTATCGAATTAACGGTACTGTAAGTAATAATAATAAATAAGTTTTTTAAAGATTGTCTTTTTATTTATCTCCAGAGACTCATCCTGCCTTCGCATAGGTGGACACTTTTTTTTTAATGATACAAGCTAAGTTTATCAAGGATAGTGTAGGATTTTAATTATAAAAGATTTTTTTGAAGTCTAGCAGTTTTGAAGTCTATTTAGTTAGTATCTTCACGCCCATATCCCCGAACAGGTAGGCAGAGGCACATCCAGGGTACCCACAACTAGCCGAAGATACTAAGTCCCACAATGTGATAGCTGGCAAGCCTATCGCCAACCGGGCACATATCCTATCCCGAGCAACATTTTTTTATTGGAAAATTGGAAAACCCCGCTTTTATTTTGTTGCCCGACCCGGGATTCGAACCCGGCACCTCATGCAGTCAAGTCTAACACCTGAACTTCTAGACCACAGAGGCGAGTCTATTCAATGCAAACAAATAATCAAATATTTACAAGATTCTTCATTCAGATCAATTCCCATTAAACTTAAGTGTCTAATGCCCGATTTCACCAAGAGCCCCTATATTTAGGGGACCTTTTAACGTGTTTTAGGGGACAGTTTTGTATTGAAACAGTCCCGTAAGTAACGTTAAAAGGTCCCCTAAAGTATAGGGGCTTTTGGTGAAATCGGGCATAAGTCTGTTATAACGTTCGAATCGTTGAATCTTCCGATTCATCACTCTGTGTATTCATAGTTTCTTCACAATATGAAGGCTTCATAGACGCTTGATACATATACTAATTAAAACTAAAAAGTAACTAATTTAAACTAAAAAGCAAAAATTTGCAACGCACCAATATCAGTTTTGGTGTCTATAGACGCAATTGATTTCTTACCATAATTGCCTCCCAATTCCCTTTACAAAACCAACCACTACTACAAATTATAGCATACAATTCTCTTGTAGGTACGTATTTTTGTCACATACTTCCTAAACTGCTAGACCAATTTTGATAAAATTTGATACTCAATTAATTAAATACCCAACTTTAAACATAAGCCATACTTTTGAAAAAAAATGACCTCTAAAAACAATTAGAAGGATAAAGTTTGTATAAGATCGTACCTACCTATTCTACACAGACGAAGTTGCGGGTAAACAGGTACTAACAAATATATAGGTATAAAAGCTAAATAACATTTCAAAAATAAAGAATTACTAAGCACTCTTTGCGGTTTAATTTAATTCAGTTAGGGCCACTTGCAATTCTGGATGAAAGTATTTCAATCAACACATACAACACAACAATATTTTAACTCTTGGTTAGCTTCTAACATACAGAGTTAAATCACGCTATAGAGCCGTTATTAAATTTAACCCAGGATTGTGCTATCGACCCTTACACTACCTATCTAAATTCGACGAACAACACGTCTAGTGTCTAAAAGGTAGACTTTTAAAACGACTCACTCGTTTAGATACCAGAGCCCTTACCATGAGTTTACGGCTTGTCAAGTTTACTATACTCGCTACCGTCTCTGTAAATTATTTGTATGAACTTTGAACAGCGCCTCTACTGGTAGATAAGAGAAACACATTTCTAGACCAAATGTGTCATACAATTCGAAACGTAACTTACCGAACTTAATCTATACCAACTCGTGGTAAAGGCTCTGCAGTGCCTATTCCTACCGGCATAATGGCAGCCTGGTAGGATAGCCAGTTAACTTACCCATATAAGAAGCTTACTACTCTAGCCTCAGGTTGGAAATTAAGGCATCATCATGACCTACGTCGCAATAATCGAAGTATTTTTAACTATCACAAAATGCTTATTTGGCTTCCGATGTCATAAAAGAATGTCCCACGTCGTTAGTGGAAAAGGCACCTCAAAGTATCTAATTATCCTAGCCTCAAGATAACAAGATCCAAAAGTCAAACTATAAAATTCGAGGATAGTTTTCATTTCCGGTGATGAAGTCTTGCGAAGACGCACCCTTACATAGTAAGTAAGGGTGCGTACTGCTGTAACGTCAGTGCTCGCCACTGACGCTTTCTAAAGACAAAGCATTATTTTTTCACGCACCATTGAGAGACCCGTATTCGAGACGTACAATTCTTACCACAACAAATTCTTTTCGTCAAGATCATTGGCGGTAGAGTGCTGTGTAACACCTTGCCCGGAGACGGATCTACCGCCTTACCTATTGCTGTCAGCATAATGACATAGTCCGAAATGTCCCGAGAGTAGGGTAGATGGAAGGCACAAAAGGCCCAACACCTCGGCTACATGAAAGTGACATGCCTACATCTATGGTGTCTATAGGATACAGCTGTCTCTTAAAACCAAGCATTGGTAAGCTAATTCGCTGTGTTCCTCATAAAAAAACTTCACTTACCTCCCCAGTAAGCATACGGCATAGAACTACTCCGAGTGACCACCAGTCCACCGCGTGCCCGTATGGTTGGTGCTGGAGCACCTCAGGAGCTACCAACAAACATATTCCATGGATAAAATATTTAAGTAGTGATATTACAAATACTACAATGTTTTTATATATTTCATACGTATCAAGAAAAGCAATCAATGAGGCCGATTTCTTAAGTTACCTACTATCAGTTATATTATATAAATTTATTTTGGCGCGCTTAAAAACTTTACAAAACGACTAGTCTAATAATTTTTGTTAGGTTTTAGTTTATAATAAGAAAAATACACATTATGAATGTACAAATGAAAAAAGCAAATAAGTGTCTTCACGCCCATATCCCCGAAAAGGTAGGCAGAGGCACAACCAGGGTACCCACGACTAGCCGAAGACACTAAGTCCAAAAACGTGATAAGGGTTAGCCTATCGCCAACCGGGAACATATCCAATCCCGAGCAACGTTTTTTTATTAGATAATTTCAAAAAAACCCAATTTTCTTTTTGTTGTACGACCCGGGAATCGAACCCGGGACCTCACGCAGTCAAGTCCGACAACTAAACCGTTAGACCACAGAGGCGATAGAGGAGAATGTACAAATAACTTTAAAATTATGTATGAAATTACAGAAAAACCGCCATAGGTATGTTTAGACGTTTTGTGCAAGCTTGAGCATATATATTATCTATCTCATAAGCTGCACATAAAAGGGACCCAATTTTTGGGTCATATTACACAGAGATCATTAAAAAATTAAAAAAAAAGTTGTTTATATCTCTCATTGCCATAATTATAGCATTATAAAAAATGATTTGTTTACTCTAGGTTTAGATTCATTTTGAGCAATTTATACAGGATTTTTTATTTATTGAATTACTTTTAAGGGTCCTACTTAAATTTTAAATCCAAGCAATATCTTAAGCGCGTCACACACTTAGCTATAATGTATATTAATATGAACTTATAGCAAGATATATTACAGTATATTTTCTATACAAATATTCAAGCGACCGCACACGCAACTATAATATATATTTGTATGACGCCACTAGCGAATATATTATAGCATATTAATACATATATTATAGCGCGGCATATTAATATATATTATAGCTACGTGTGTGACGGGCTTTATACATAACCGCATTCACACTTCTTGTGCTCTACGCAACAAACATTCCCCCATCCACACTACAATAAGCCTTATTTAATTAAATAATTCAAAAGATAATTACGTCATCTTGGTAGGAATCTTGATACCGTGTAGCACACGAAGTTGAAGACGCTGCTTTGGACATCACTGAATTATTCACTTTAGTTTAAATATCATTATTATATTGCCAATAATTTTATTTTAAAACTACCAATTTAAGGAATCCGTCTTAGGTTATGTCTACCGCTAGTTATGGACAGTCAATTGTAGGAAGGGTTTGTTTTTTAACTACAAGACCGTACCTAAGTAAGAAAATTAAATTTAAAAAAACGACGCGCTCCGGGGGTGCCGGCAGAAGTGAAAACTTTAATATTAACGTTGTGCATTTTTGATATTTTGGAATGTTAATGGAATAATTTTGCACGAATTGCTTTAATTATCTGTATGAAAGTACTATAATTTATGTGGACGAATACAATATTCATTTATTGCGCTATAGTACACAAACATGACAACACGAACATTCGCGCAAAGCTCTGCGCCGTCTTATTCGCGCAAACGCCATCCGCCGTCTTACGAAATTTTAGGTCGAGATTAGAAGTTTTCACCCATTCTAAATAAAAGTGCGCAACGCCGCTAAAGAAGTTTTCACTTCAAAAATCAAATATCATTTTTAACAATGCACTAAGAATGACTACTCTTACAAAATATAGAATATGATCTTATACATTTTAATTAAAACAACCTCTAACTATTATTATTTTATATTACTTCCCTCAATTAATGACTCAGGGAAGATAGGTACTTAATACGAACTGCTTTTGCAGTGACACACAATGCCCATGTTAATATAAAGTGTCATAAAATATACCTGTTTTTCACTATGGCAATATAAAATAGGTGGTTATCTTCTTCTAAGGAAACGAAAACAAAAAGGACAGCATATATAAGAAATGTCAAATCAGTCCGTAGTAGTAGTACATTTCAATTTGTGACGTTTTTGATAAACGTTTTTCAAATAATAGATCGAATGAATGTCAATATAAAATGTCGCGTTCAAACTAAGCTGAGAGTACTAAACGTCCTTTATCTCTTTCTATTTCTTTCGTCGAAAGAAGATAGCGATAACTTAAAGTCAGTTCATTAAGTGTGCTGCAAAATTACCAAAGTAGCAAAGTAACTAAGTAGCATACTTTTGTGTGAGATTAATTTAAGTGACAATTTCTTTATCCCAGGTCGGGTCAAAAATCTTCGAAACCAACGTGTTTAAGTTCATAGATTAATTACTAGGCAAGTCTGCAAGTATTGTGAAGTTTAACATTCAATAATCTCTGCCTACCCCGCATGGAACTTACCGTTAAAAAATGCGTTTCTTTTTTTATCAAATTATTTCTGGATCCATAGGTATACTATTAAATTTAAGTAATAACTCAGAACTAAAATGACCTAAGCGACTTTACTTAGGTCATTTTAGCTTGTATTAATTTATTTATCACAAATGAAACAAATATTACATACTCATCATTTATTTACATATTTATATCACAAGACTAAGTTTTTGTGTTTCCTTCTAAATATAAATCACAACATATAGATCATTCGTACTTCACTACTGAAATCATAAAATACTATAACTATTAGTCATATTTGAATAAGGCCTTAAAAAGTGCGCAATCTTAAATTTACAAAGCGTATGTGCGAATCCAAAGTCTCCGACACACTCACTCAACATAAGAATCCTTTTCATCCCATCGAACATTTTACAGTACTTAAATAAAAAGATCTAAGACAAAATCTGACACTATATTAAACTCTGCTTACTAAATATGTGTGATTTTTGTTTGTAGTGCAGATACTAGCCTATTTGCCATATATAGCACACAATTATCGTATAACAAAAGATCAATATTTACACATTACAATCTTTAAAATATTTAGTTCTATTGACAGATTTGAATGGATATACTTGTTATTGATGCAAATGTTATAAATAATATTTCAATTATTATATATTGGTTTGATTTTATATCATATATATCCTCAGCTGCTATTATATTTATTACTGTTTAGTTCAAAGTCTAATACAATAATTAATTACACGACAATTAGAAAACTGCTTGACAACTATATGTATAATCGACGTTGAACTAACAAGTTTTACAATAAAATCAAAATCAGTGTGCCAGATAATTTTAAAAAAACCAGGCACACAATGAAGGTATCCAAGAAAGATATTAAATATTGTCTTACCACCAGATATATCCAAAGAGGAATTTAAAAACTTTAAGGTACATTATGATATGAGAGTTAGCCAAAAATATATATAAATGATAAATATATTGAGTCATAAATCATGAAATATATTATATAATAAAAATTCGATATTGGCATAGTATGTACAGCCTTTTCTTTGGTGACAAATAAATCTGTTATATGATCTAGGAAGCTATTATCCAATGAGATAAATTCTAAAGCTACAGTCACAAAATGAGGTAGGAAAGTAAATAATTAGAAATTTAATATGGATGGATTTATAATAATTATTATCTAATCATACAAAGATATAATTTTAATTTAATGTCATTTAAACAACCTATGACTGGATTTGTTTTGTTAAATAATAAAAGTTTGCTCTATAAAGGTTTAACTACTTTGGAGCTCATTTTAACACTTGCAACATCTAATACATACATAATATTATATTTTCATTGTGGTTATCCGATAAGTATATCCGACCATTACAAATACTCTCTAGAATTGATATAATATTTTTTTGCTCAAATATTGAGTAGCATGGGGCAGGCAAATCAAACAAATGGGCCTACATGTACGCAATACGTATAATTAATACAATAGTGTATTTTGCAGTGTCTGTACTGT
>NJDD01001186.1:157587-172350 GCA_002245505.1 Calephelis nemesis | reverse complement strand
ATTACAATGAGTGTATTTGAATTAAAGGTTTAAGCTTATTTCCGTCTATCATAAGTTCGTTACCGTTCCACACAAATATGTATTTTGAGATACCACGAACACCTTTTAAAGCTTAAGCATTCGCATGGTCGACATGAAGATGCATCTAAGAATTATATAAATACATAATCATTTTCGTCACTGTTCAGTATGTAAATAACACAAAGGGTTGGATGGTACGTTGTCATACTGATGCAGATACGAGCCTAAACAAATTATTTAGATCTAAAGTAGTGGTGGGTTTAATCCCGGGGATTCGCAATATTTTATCAAAAGGGAAGACATGAGTGCTATTGGACTCATCATTGGGAAAGGCGAAAACCGTTTAAAGTGGAGAAGAAGCGGGATTAGTCTAAGAGACAAAGATAATGTGACCAGCAATGCACATGTAACTCTCTGTATGTTTAAGCACAGTTTAATCTTGGACTACCTAAAAAGCGACTTAGAACCATAATGCCGTAAACGTCAAGTCGTTTAGAAGTTTTTGCTTCTCAGTATCTAACTCATGAACAAGCCGGTTACGTTAGATATTGTCATCCTGGTGCTATAAAATGTTCCACTCGGCTTAATTAGTTAACAAACAAAACGTAAACCAATATTCAAAATTCGTTTAGAAATAATAAATGAAATATTAAATACTAGAAATATAATTATTTATTATATTAAGGCAAGATTAATTAAATTCGCAAATTGTAAAAACACGTCACGAAGACCTAATAAATTGACTTTAATAATAGGCGTGTTCGGCCGAATTAAGTACTTACTAAACTTAGTAAGCCAGTAAGCATGAAAAAAATTAAAGTCTTACAAGCTGACTGTAGCGCTTTTCGGCGAGGACAGACTTACTGGCTTGACATAACACAAAACACCGGTTTATGTCATATCCCGTACATAAACAATAAGCAAAATGGCGTCGTATATAAAGCCATACTTACTGCGTTAGCACTTATTTTGTGTCCCGGCCGAAAATTTTGTAAGCATAGTAAGTGACTTACTAAATTTAGTAAGTACTTACTTCGGCCGAACACGCCCAATGAGTAGCTTAATGTGATTACCCATAAAACGGGATGGAAAGCTTAAAGTATGTATGAAGTATGAATACACTTTAAAAAAAAAATGAAATGAATGTCACGCTCAAAATATGCAATTTAAAAATATTATGTAAAATTGTACTAAATAGTGATTGTTCTAAATTGTAATTGTATTTTACTGTGTGTAAATTGATAGAAGAAGGCGTTACTTTGCGGAAATCCGTACTTAAATCTAAATAAAATTATTTAGCAAATACATCAGTATCTGCTCGACCTTCGTGGAGTGCAGCCTAATTCTCCTGATGATGCTTCGGTTACGAAGCGAAACGAACGTTGAGTTTTTAGTAGTGTGTGTATTGTTGGTGCTAATTAAACAGTTTAGTGGTGTGTGTGGTGTGGAGTTGTATATATTTGGGAGTTTTAGCTTCCGGTAAGTCCAATTCATTCTTAGCACACTATTTTGCCTGTTTAGTTATGCCATAATACGTTTACATTTTTTGGCGGAAAATTGCAAAATAAATAATTTTATCTAGATTTATGTGTGTAAATTATCTCTTAATGACAAACTTAAAATGTTAAACTATAAGAATTAGGTTCTTCACGAACATTTGATTCCATCCATATTAAACACAATGGAAGGCCAGAGGAATACAAATATCTATAAGAAAAGATTCGAACAACCAAAAAAAAATGAGGGCGAAAACAAATATGTCAAAAATGTTTAAGATATTTCGAACAATTTGTACAAATCGGTTGACTAAATCAGAAGGGTTACTCTTGAATCTCGTTTTAACGAAAAGTAGAAATTGGATTAGGATATGTCTTTTTAGGTACTCTTGAACACAGTACTAACGGACAATTAACTTTTAGTACAAAATAAACAATAAATTATTTTATCAGATTCGTTGAATTTTTCGGAAATTTAATAATCGAAAGTTAATAATCCGTTTGTACTGTGTTCAAAAGTACCGATTTCAATATCCGATTCCTATTTCTAATTTGTATGAAATCGAGAATCAAGAGTAACACTACTGACTTTATAATTTATGTATACACTTTCTCATTCACAAAACTTTCAAGTAGTAAAAGCTAACAATCTCTCGTATATTAAAAATTTTAAAAAGGCATTTCTAGACCAAAAACTCTGCTTGATTAAAGGTTTAACATAAACATATCTAACAAATATCATGTTATATTTAATTGCAATAGAAAGCATAAAATAAGGGCCAGAAGCTTTTAAATTGTTAATTTTACAATATAAAAATACAGATTAAGAACATTTTGTACTATTTATATAGGCTAAGTGATGCCCAACATTAAAATGTCAAATAATAAAAAAATATAGACCTATTTTTTGTTAAAGAATAAAATATACTTTTTTTTATTTAGAAGGTTTGCGTATTTAAAAAAATCTAGATCATTTAGTCTTTTTAAGCATCGTTTGGTAAATTAGTTTAGTTATAAATAAAACAGAATAATTTTAAACGATTACCGTCTTACAGCAAAAAAATTAAACACTCATTGAATACATGTTTTACTAAACACATTATAAAAGTGGTTTCTCAACGAATGACGTGCTGCCACGCTATCCACGTATATCACGTTATTGGTTGTATGTCAATTTTAGACAGTGTTTAGTTGAACATGCATCTAATTTTGTCTTTGTAGTAAGGCAGTTAAAGTTTTCAATATATATATAGAAGAGTTTTAAATGCTGACTACAAAAAATAATTGCATTTATTTTAACATGGCATGTAGTTGCATTGTGTGAGTCCTGTAACCATGACAACTTTAGCTAAACGACGTTCAAATAATCGTCTATTTGTAAGGCGTTACTTAAATATGAAAAATTCAAAATTACAGTATAATCTACAAAACATAAATTCTCGTGCCTACCTTTTAGTCTCAAGTCAATAAATTATATATACGAAAACACACAAAACATTGACATATGAAATCACATAATATACTAACACTAAGCGTCAAATAAAGCTCTTTAAAAACACTCACTATCAGAAATTCTTAAAAATAAGAAGTTTTCTCCTGTACAGTTCTATATACATGTTAATTTATATTAATACTCTTAATTATTTCAAAACTATCCTATATTGTCTATAAATATTATTTGCATGAATTTTCACGTTCTGCGATTCAAGCCCCTTGTTTTAATATAAAAAAACACACTCAGTAGTCAAATGACTATACAGGACAGAGTGAAACACTCGGTTGTTACTATTCTACCCTAAAAATATCAAATTTCTATCGTAAATATAATATTACAATCATTATTAATCTAAGGCCTCTTGAAGGGGCTCAGCGACATAGCTTGTTTAAAAATCTTAAATTTTAATCGTAGCTCCTCATTATTAAACTTAAGTCAAAATCTTATATTAACATTTCCAAATTATATTAGTTAATATTAATGAGAAAAAACTGTACACATAGTATCAAACTATATTTGACTTTAGACCTACTACCTAAATAAGGTACGTGTTTCTTTAAACATTACAAATTAATCTTAGATTACACATAGGATTTAAATTATATCTAAAAAACAATTACTCGAATGGACACTTCAACCAGCCTATATTGATCTACTAAAACTAAATCAACATAATCGAAACAAAAAACAAAAGTACATCTAGTACAACTGTGGTAGCACACAAAATATCATGCATGGGAAAGAGTAAAAATAATATTCTTTGAAAAACAATAAGTACATTTTTAAAACGTGAAAATGTAAATATATTATATTATTTTATTTATTTACAAATTGCACATCGAAATGGCCTTTATTATTAACTTTACATAACCTTGTTCGTTTTATCTCTAGTACTCGGTCCGAGTTCCTATAAGAGATAATTGAAGTGAAACTTCTTTATCGGGGTTGGAAAAAAATTTAGTGTAACAATTTTTCGTTACGCGTCACATTTTTCCGTTACGCGTCATATTTGTTCTTATCCCTACTACGCGTGATTCGCAGTATACTTTCTCCAGCGGAGTAGGGATTGGCAATAAACTTTATTTAACCAATTTCTGTAAAGTTGCATTTAGTAAATTATTTTTTGAAAAATAACGTCATAAAGAAGTTTCACTTCTTCACTTCTTACGAGTGTACGCTAGTACACGCACACATTTTTTTTGTTAGCAAGCAATTCCCGCCGTTTTTTCCCATCACCATTTAAATCACTAACAACTATTACAACGGCGATTGTACTTACTGAGTACTAAAGATAAAACCCATAATACAACACCGATTATAAGAGTACCGCTATGAAGCTACGCAATCATTTGCAGCATACTTCAGGACGATACACTTATAATTAAAGGACTGTATTATGACAGTACCACCACCATAATACATTACATCTCGTCAATCACAAACGGCAAACTTTTATAACTATTTTACTATTGAAATGTTTACGAATGTTTGACCCATTTTTTTCTCGTAATCATCAGACTGCTTTTATGCTCCGATTTCGTTTAAATGTAAGGAAACATGAAAACAAAATATTTAGTATTACGATATTGGTTTAAGATTTTCTGAAAATTTTTGAAGTGTATGCATTTCTATGGTCACAAAACACGTCATCCAAACTTTACAAAATCTAAATAAAATTATTTAATTTGCAAATTTTCCGCTAAAAATTTTTAGCGGAAAATTTGCAAATTAAATAATTTTATTTAGATTTAAGTATGGATTTCCGCAAAGTAACGCCTTCTTCTATCAAACTTTACAAGCCACAAAGTTCATTTCAAATGAAAACACTGGTTTAATTGATTCAACCGTTGAGCCTTTAGATTGCCGTAGACAAATAAACAGACACACAAGCGCTCATTTCAGATATCCTTTTTTAGGTTGGAGATAAAAAGGGACCCAGGATTATGAGTGATCAAAATAGCATAGTTAATACTCGTAAGCAACTTTAAAAGTTCTTAAAAATTTAGACACACAGGGCCGAATTAATCAGACGATTGGTACGTTATATGAAATACACACACCATGCATCACAAAGACAAAGTATCACGTATAAGCTTACGGACAGTATTGCCCACTGAAGTTGGTGGGGCCCCGGCCAAATTGTAATGTATTTTAAACAGGTACGGCTGAATGTCTGGGAACGACGTGTCGAAGATGAGATTTGCATCGGACCGGCTGGGCATTTTGGGAACGTAGTCATGACGGTTTATTATCTCCGTGATGAAAACTATCTTGTCCTGCAGCATCTCCACGACGCTCTCATGTTTGCTCCGCATTTCCTGCTCGTTCCTCGACTCGGTGAGTTCACAGCATACCGTCCAAACCTCCCATGGCACACATTCCGGTCTAAATGGCCAATGAGCGCGACGTTGGTGGAAAAATTCCAAGCTTATTGATCCTCTGGGCGGTGACGTTGTATCTAGACCGCGAAGCATTTCCGAGAAGTCCGATATCTCCCTCTTCACGCGACGTCCCAACTCCTCCGACTCGCAGCAAACGTACGTAAAGTCAATGAAATCACAGTCAACATCCACATAACTGACGGTCCGTATGGAATAGCTTTCCTCATTGTTGTAGGTGAATTTGCCACTTGAACGGTGGAAAAGGACGGTATGGAAGATGCTAGCAACCACTTCGTCCACTTGTCTCCCTTCCATGGACATTTCGAATGCTATGCTCCGTGCATTCATCGTGCCGTTGTCACTGGCAAGCGACACCCGGACTGACCTTAACTACTGACATAATCACCAGGTGTATTGCGGTTACTGACGTCCAGAAAAGTTTAAAGATAAATCAGAGGTGGATTGAGCGACGTATTGTGCCATTTCAATAGTAATTACGTGCAATTGGTCAATTTCCACACTGAAACGTAAATGGTCCGATTTAGTTATGATTGCGGCATAACTTTTGAATGGCACTTAATGGAATTAATATGTTTTAGGATGCAAAACTATGTTTGACAAGAATTATGATGTTCAAAATTCATATTTCAACTGTAAATAACAATTGTTCGAATGTTTAAGAATACATTATTATTAACAAATATTTGTCAAGGAACAATCTTTTTTATGTTTGAAGCGGAACAGCAAAGTTTACAAGTTTCAAAGATCAATTAGAGTTAAAGCCTGTATTAGATTTTAAACAATGTTTTTTTTAAAAGTATTTGCAAAGTGGCGGTAAAACGGTTAAGTACATTGCATCATTTGGAAAATTTTAATGGAAATTTTAAAGGAAATTGGCAAAGATCATTTCTTATTATCTTATCTACATTATGCCTTAATTTATCCAAAAAGAAAATTAAACAGATAATTTAATCATTTGTGAAAATTATAAGCTTTAGCTATGCATAAATTAAAAAAAAAACATTTCCCTTCAATCTGGTTGTATTTGAAAGCAGAATAATAAAAAAGAGGAATCTATACTAATATAATAAAAAGGAAAGGTTTGATTTTTGTTCGTTTGAAATGAATAGGCTCCGAAACTACTGGACCGATTTCAAAACTTCTTTCACTTTTAGAATGCTACATTATCCCTGAGTGATATAGGCTTTGTTTCATCAAAATCGGTGCAGTAGAAGTTAAGTTACGCAGGCGAATCTGAATGAAAATGCTAGTATTTTATAACTTACCCATGTACTTTAGTGTGCCACAGATGGTCGTTGTACGTGCTCCGATAGACAACCACTTTGAAAGACCGAAATCTACTAATTTAATGTGACAATCAGCATCTAAGAGTATGTTTTCTGGTTTGAGATCTCGGTATATAATTCCAGCGTTATGGAGAAAATCTGAAAAAATTAACAAGATCACTTCAAATATTTTATTTCGGCAACATGGCACGGTTTCGAGTTTAAGGTTTATAAGTAGTCTCTTTGGCCACTGTTTATATAATGATTTTATTTTAAATACTAAGACCAAATAAAAAGATATTTGGTCTTTGCTTTATATAAGAAAGAATCGAAAACTGCTGAATCGATTTCAAAGATTTTTTTAATGCCTTATGTTAAGTTGAAATAAAAATTTACGAGCGGTACAGGATTCGCCAGAACTGATAATATTTTTTAGACCGCCTCGTTGTTCCAGTGGCTAGCGTATACGGCTAACTACATCGACCGACCGCAAGGCTCGAGTTCGATTCCCGACGGGGGCAGGCATTTGTTAAAAAAAACATTTAGGTGTCTGCACTTCCGGGTCTGGGTGTTTATTAAATTTATTCAGGTATCTATTTAAGTATTTCTATGTATTAGTATCGTTGACTAAAACCTATAGCACAAGCACATAATTTGCTTAATTACTAGTTATTTATTATTACTAGTGGTCGCCCGTTGGTCCAAATTCGACATTAATATATTTTAATATCTTGTTGATAAGAACGCCATCTTCATTTGTCAAGACCAACTACTTTGTTTCCAAACTTTTTAGTGCGCAATTTGTGATCTTTTATAGTTATCATCAATATATTTGTTTGTGTGTGTCAAATGCATGGTAGTGTGGATAATGTTTTATTTATTGATTTAATGTACTTATAAGCATTATTATTAAAAAATATTAGCATTCTGCACTTCTCCTACACATAAACTATAAGTGTGCCAAATTTTATGCTCCTGCGTCAGCGCAATTTTCGTAAAAAGGGGTCCAAAGTTTTGGCATCACGTATTAATACATAGATTATTATAATAGGCGGTGAGGAATTTGAGTAAAGCCAGGTATTCTGAGTAAGCACCTGAGCAAATCTTTCCCAATGGACAACCTGTACATAGTAAACACGCGCTAGTTAGTCGGTAATAAGAAAATTACTTTAATTATGACCCTGTTTACTATTTATCTGTTATGAAACGAGACTTTAATATGCAGTAACAAACGTTATCAGCGGGTATATTTCATAATAAATCATTAATATGTATGTCACAATATCAGGATACACTTACCTATAGCTACAGCGATCTCGGCTGCAAATATCTTCGCAAGCTCCTCTGGTAACTTTCCACACTTCTCTAATAGAGCTAGTAATTCACCACCCGGAATGTATTCTGAAACTATACAAAAAAAAAACTAGTTATTCTTAATGGTTACATACATTTGACTTTTTAAATCACTACATAGTATGAAACAAAGTTGCTTTCTCTGTCCCTATGTCGCTTTGTATACTTAAATCTTTAAAACTACGCAACAGATTTTGATGGGTTTTTTTATAATAGGTGAAGTGATTGAAAAGGAAGGTTTAAATGTATATTTTATACTCGTGCGAAGCTCGGGCAAGCCGCTAGTAATTAACATAATATGTTGTTGTAAAACAAAAAGCCAAAGTAATGGTGTTTGAAAGAGAAGTAGCCAGAACGGATGCAAGAGTTTTACTTGATGATGTAGTGCTTGACGAAGTGAATGAAAATGTAGGTATATCTTTTAGCAGGGATGTAAGGTATACCGCGGATATAGAGGAGAGTGTGTGCAGGGAATAGTGTGATTGGAGCGCTGGATAAGCTAATTCAAAGCGAAGTTCTGAGTATTAGTGCTAGACTTTATGCCATTCGGTAGACAGTTTTTTTTTATGGTAATGGAAGGCAAACAAGCAGATGGATTTCCTGATGGTAAGAAATTCACGCTGCCTAGAGACATCAAAGTTGGTTATGGTGCGTTGCCCTGAGGCCGGAATGACAGGCCTCGAGCAAAAGTAAGTTTACCAGCTACCTAACCCTCCAAACCGGAACACATCAACGACAAGCATTGGACGTTATAGTGGCAGGAATAGGTAAGGCGGTGGTACCAATCCGGTCGAGTCGCTGCGAAACTCTACCACCTAGTAGGATGTCACATTGTTAGTGACGGTAAGCCTATGCTCGCCATTTACGAGCTGCTTGGCAGGAAGGCAGATGGTCTATTCCGCAAAGGAACCCGGACCAACACGGGAAAAAAATATGCAATTCTGTATTTATCCCTACATTGTTGTATGGAAGCAATAGCAGGGTAAGTCATAAAAAGGAAGAGGGTTTGTAAGGGCAAAAGGGCCACATGAGCGGCGCCGCAAAGGGTGGTAAATAATTATTTAGATAAAGTGACAGTTAACAAAGAGTTAATGCAGATAAGTTAAGGCACGTACATAAACATTTTCGTTTATTTATAACGTATAAAGGCGGCAGCATTGACCTTTTATTTAAACAATCAGTGTATTTACATTGCAGACGGCAGCTCCGAATATTTGATTAAAATGAGTAATGCGGGCGATAAGTGATAACACACGCGTCTAGATTAAGGGTATACACACACTGTGAAAACGGGTTGCACTCCGGGAGTGCCGGCAGAAGTGAAAACTTGAATATTAACTTTGTGCATTTTTGATATTTTGGAATGGTTAGGGAAAAAATTTGCACGAATTATTTTGATTATCAGTATGAAAGTACAATCATTTATGTGGTAGAATACAATGTTCATTTATTGCGCCATCGTACACAAACATGACAACGCAAACATTCGAGCAAGCGCCCTTGGCAGTCTAATTCGCGCAAGCGCACTGCGCCGTCTTACGAATTTTCGAACAGGTCACGTGTCGTCACGTGTGAAAAAGTATCTTCACGACGTATCTTCGAAGGGGTACAACCGGGGCACTCACGACTAGCCAAAGGCTATAAAGCACACTGCGAAAATGTTCTCACTATTTGTAATTGAATGAAATAAGTAGGTACAAAGATATGACAACCGATCGGAATGAACATCATTTAACTCACTCTCTCATAATCACTCTGCTTTTAGGCTTAGTACAACAAGATACATATATTCACGCAAAATACCTTGTGGAGTAAGCGGAGCGTATAGAATGACAATTGTCACGATCCTTGCAGACCTGCCAGCTTCCTCCACAGTCTCTTTCTCTTTTCATTCAAGAGAGACTTTTTTCATTCAATCACAGCATATGATAAAAACATTTGGTTTATTAATTTTAATATGTTGGCTGTTTTTGGGATTTCGAGAATGCCTTTTTGAGTTACCTTTGACAAATATAAAATAATATACGAAATATCGCCTCTAGCTCTGTGGTCTCGCCTCCTGCGTAGGACTTGACTTCCACTTGATGGACCGGACAACAAAAAAAAACGAGAAAAAAATAAAGTTGACCGGGATTATCTGTTACAATGTGGGACTTAGTGTCTTTGGCTAGTCACGTTTGCCCTGGTTGTGCTTCATGGGAGTGAAGATGCTTAATTTCCCGATAGTAAAAGATAGCCGAACCATAATAGACATGGATGCTATGTCACAGTTTCTATTAAACTTTAACATACAAATGTAAATAAATATAATGTTAACACATAAAAATAAAAATTGTTTTTATCGTCATACTCATAAACGCGTGTCCATTGATTATTTACACACTGCTTCTTTATCGTACCTACTTGCCATTGGCTTGCGCCGGAGACAGTATAATACCGCTTCGACTGTAACGGCTTACATAGTTTTTTTTTTTATTTTATCGGAAGGCAAAGAAAGCAGACAGATTTCCTGATGGTAAGAAATACACGCCGCCTAGAGACACCAAAGGTGGTAATGGTGCGTTGCCAACCTGAGGCCGGGATGTTAAAGAGGCAAAAGTAAACCAAATCCAAACCGGAACACGTCATGATGTTATGGCGGCAGAAATAGGCAATGCGGTGGTATCAAACCGGGTGAGTCGCTGCGAAACTCTACCACCTAGTCAGAAGTCACGGTGTTTGTTACGTTAAGCCTATACTCGCCTTTTACGAGCTGCCTGGCAGGAAGGCAGATGGTCTGTTCTACAAAGAAGCCCGGACCAACTTGTACCATGATGTACAGCATTTTTTTGAAGTGAAAACTTCTTTAGGCGCGTTGAGCGTTTTGGTAGAGGGTAAAATCCTCGGTTCGCGTCACCGACATGCTAATGATAATAGTATATCTATAGCTATGGAGCGCCAGACTAGCGCACGCGCAGTAGCCTGTGTACACGTATACACTAATACATCGACTATTTCTGACTGTATTATGTGAGCGTTGGACGCTTTTATACATTTCATATAATTTTTGCATATAGTTTTAATTACTCTCAACTTAATAGTTCCGTTTTCATTTCTATCGGCAGTCCCACGACTGCTACTGTTTTTTTTATAAGAAACAGTTGAAAACGAAAGACAAATCCTACGTAATGTAACCAATCGTCCCAGACAATTCCCAATTTCTACATAAAGTGGGTACATAAACTTATTTCAATCCACTAATCACTTGAAAAACTCCTGATTCACTTTTCAATGGTAATGAAAAAGTATACAAGCGTTTCCAATGTTAACTCCCTAAAACATTGGGATTCTTTATCGCTATTAAACAAGGCTTAGAACACACAAGTCACGCATAATCTATCTTTACATATATAATTCTTCTGTGAGTGTGTATGTCACTGAACTCCTTCTAGACGGCTGGACCGATGTTGATGAAAGTTTTTGTGCGTGTTCAAGGGAATTCGAGAATGATTTAGATTCACAATTTGGTCTCCTGGAAAATGTTTTTTTAATTAATTTTTTAATAATAAGTCGTTGTTGATTTTGGAATGTTTCACATCGGATCCGACAGACTGCGTTACTGTCGAAGCATTAATGTCAAGCAATACGAAGTTTGCTGGGTCAGCTAGTCTATTTAAATAAAAATCAATTGCTGTTCGTTAGTCTCGCTAAAACTCGAGAACAACTGGACCGATTTGGCCCTTTTGGTTTTGAATTATTTGTAGAAGTCCAGGGAAGGTTTAAAAGGTAAGAAATAAGGAAATACTGCGAGGAAACTAGGAAAACCAACATTTAAAATATTCCCATACAAACGGAGTGGGTGGAACGAAGTTCGCCGGGACAGCTAGTGGTTAGTATCATTACTGACAGAATATGTACTATTTCATAGTTAAATTGATGTTTATAATAAATGGTTTGAGAAATAGTAGAGGAGCCCAAGAGGGGTATTTTGGGAGTTACTCGAGCGTATCAGATTATGACATTAGAGATACCTCGGATGGTACAAAGTATTTTACGTAAGTATTTTATTAAACACCTCCATCATACATAAAATATCTTTATAGAGTGGCGCATGTAGGGCAGTCTGTCTAATTTTTTTAGCTTGCAAATTATATCGCATCATACTCGTATATATCAACAGATTGAAGACTGCATTTAAAAAAACATGATGAAACCGCTTCAATTTTAATATTATTTCGTCCAAAAAATTTATAATTTTATAATCAGTTCACAAGCCATGCAGAAATCGACTGCTAAAATATGTAAGTGTTTAACAAACCTCTCCTATTTTGAAATCGGTTGAAAATCAGTCTGCTTGTGTGTCTTTCAATTGTAAAAAAACTCGAGTGTGTAATCAGCTCATATAACGAAGGCACTTCAAAAACCGGGTTACCTTATCGGTGAAACAATACGCTGCGATTACTTCCTTATTTTATGTTGATGGCGAATTTGTCTTTGACTTCGTATTTAAGAAATCGGAATACGAATTACGAAACCTAAGATAGGGGCTGGTTAACATAAAATAAATGTAGTTTTGATGATTTTGCCGACATTGAGGTTAAAGAAGGCATTGTTTGTTTAACCTGACCTACAACAATGTGACCGACAATAAACTTATTAACCTTCAATTTTTTTATAGAAGAGGAGGCAAAGGAGCAAATGGGACAGCTGATGGAAAGTAACAATCGAAAGACACACAAGCTGACTGATATTTAACCGATTATAAAAAAGGTCTCTGCGGTCTAACGGTCCGGCGTCGGACTTGTCTTCTTGAGGTCCCGGGTTCGCTCTCCGGGTCGGGCAATAAAAAAAATAGAAATTGCGTATTTCCAATTTTCTAATAAAAATAATGATGGCCGGGATTGGTAATGTGCCCGGTTGGCAATAAGCTTGCCACCTATCACATTGTGAAATTTATTATCTTCGGCTAGTCGTGGGTTGTGTCTGCCTATCTTTTTGGGGATATGGGCGTGAAGATACTTTAACTTAAAAAAATATATAAAAAAGGTAATATACAAGCGAGTTAAAAGATAAGATTGATAACAAGGTTCGGGTTTGCTATTGTAGAATAATCAGGGAATGATTAAAAATCGTTGATGATTAATATTATCCACTGAATGGTATTGTGCAAGTGACATTTGGCATATAGAGGAGTAACTTATATGTTCAACTTCTATATATTTTTTTTTATACGTGTTAATAATTTTTTCCGTCATTTCCGAATTTATTTTTAAAATATTTCTTCATCTGAAAGAGAGAGTTTCAAGCTGAAGATGGAGTATCAGAATCAGAATATTCTTTATTCACATGAACCATACAAGTGGTATTTGTGCGCGTCGACATTTTTTTAAACTACCACCGGATCGGAATCGCGGCCTCACACTGAGAAGATCCGGCGAAAGAAACTTAGCGGGCTTGTCTTTTTTTCAATAATAATATTTCCAATATAATCTAGATTAAAAATTCAAATTACAATCTGATTTTAACTTAAATCCTACGGTAATCAAGGAAAATACTCAATTTTTGTGTACTTAGACAAAATCGATATTGAATTTGAATTCGGTTTTTTTAAATATTACTACGCTAAAATTATTAAAAATTAAGATCATTTTTACATAATTAATATCGAAATCACTTAGGGATAATCTGTTATATATTTGCCGCCTAGATGACCGAGGTGTTTTCGTACATCACCTAACTCCATTCCATCAACACATCAAGAGACTAAGGTTCGTTTCCCGACGGGGACAGACATTTATGTCATCTAGATTGAGGGCATTTCTGCGTCTGAACGTATTTATTAAATGTATTCTCGTAATATATCTATGTATTGGTATCGATGACTAACAGCATAACACAAATATATAATTTGCTTACTTTGGGGCTACATCAATCAATCAGATACTCTCTGCCTACCCCGTAAGGGACTTGGCGTGATTTGTCCAAGAGTATTTATTTATTTGTCGTCTAAACAACTAAACAGATTGTGATGACATTTGGCATGTAGATAGTAGTAGTTACGGGGTCAAACATAGGCTAGACAGTGGCATACCACTTATGTTTCGACCACATAAGTCTTTGTAAAAACTTAAATACAGGCTATATTTCGACTACAGCTACAGCTAGTTCGACACATTTTATTGAATTCGGTTAAAAGATAAAATAAGCCCTCTGTGGTCTCGCGATCCAGCGTCGGACTTGCCTCTTTGAGGTCCCAGGTTCGACCCCGGGTCGGGCAGCAAAAAAAATTAGAAAATCAAAATAACGTTGCCCGGGATGGGATATGTGGCGATAAGTTTGCCACCTACCATATTGTGGGACTAAGTTTCTTCGGCTGGTCGTGGGTGTCCTGGTTGTGCCTCTGCCTACCTCTTCGGGTACCTATATAGGTGTGCGGAAGATACTTGAAAAAAAAAAAGGAAACCTTCCCATCTCAAACAGCCTCCCTACGTAAATAAATAATACAGGATACAATTAAACAGATACAAATCGCCCTAGTACGCGGTAGTCAAGGGCAACAGATGTATGTTAGATAAAACATATCAACGAGCTCCTAGTGTTACATAATAGCCATAGTTTCAATAATTAAAACTATATCAATTATACTAATATATATTTTACATGTCATTTATTTTATAGATAACTATCCGTTCCGGAGAACTTTGATCCTCGTGCCATGTATTTTTTTATCTTAATATTAATCAGATTAATGG
>NJDD01001186.1:135506-157465 GCA_002245505.1 Calephelis nemesis | reverse complement strand
TGTCCAACAACGTGATAGGTGGCAAGCCTATCGCCATCCGGTCACATGTACGATCCCGGGCAACTTCATTTTTATTAGAATTTTATTAGAATCCGACGTCGAAGCGCTTGACCACAGTGGCGACTAAAAATACAAATATCACTTGAATCGATTTTGTCCCCCATATGGATAAGTATTTAAAACAAAAATAGATATTACTTATAATTTAAAGTTAGCAGAAGTGCAAAAATATATTTAATTTTCATTACCACGTCGTCTAACTAAAGAATAATCATAAAGTTAAAAATGTTCAATAATCCCCTGACAAAACCTATCCGTAATGTTGCAATATAATACCGTCACTATCAAACCAAATTTAATACAAAAAAAACGAAATCGTTTCATTAGTTTAGAAGAAATGATGCCACAGATAGACATTCACTTAAACACGTCAAACTATAAACACCGCTCTTTTAGGAATTTTAGTAAAAATAAAATCTTCCATTTTTAAATCATTTTTTAAAGAATAACAAAATCTTATGTATAAAACTCTCAAGACATTAGACAAGTGAGTTATCTTCTCCACGAGAGTCTTAATACAGTGGGAACAACGTTGAAGCCTTACATAACTACCTTTATGCTTCACAATCAAGTCTGCCAAAAACCACCTTTATGGTTCATAAACCAGTCTGCCAAATTAAATAAAAATATTAACCTCTCCTTTTATCAATAGTTTTTATATCTATTTATTAATTTGAATGTTTGTACGTGAAAAAGAAAAAGCGCTTACCCTATACCAAACTATTTATCCGGCATTTTATCAAGATAAAGTTGAATCCGATAGGTATTAAAAAAGCAAAACTGCAAAGTAGTTTTATTGACAAGTTGCTAAAACGTAAACAGTATAATAATTCTTTATATGAGCAAAACTCCAATAGTGAGGTGTTTAAGATGACGTCTGTCTATAAAAAGATATGACAGTTAAATATTTTCCTTAATTGTTTTTACTGAAGCAATAAAACTATTTAGGACGATAACTTTATTCACCATTTAACCATTTTTCCTGCGTTATGTATTAAGATTTTGATTCACGACATATTCACGACCAATGATCCAGATATTGGCATGAACATATTATAATGTAGTACCTGGATGACTGAGCTTTGCTCGGTTTTTTTTTTGTTTTTTTATAAATTGTGTTTTTTGGAAATTATATTTAAGTACGAAAATTTAAAAAGTCTAACCTCAAAGCAAACAATCATTGACTTCGTTACTTAACAACGGACTTCGTAACTTAAAATACTTAAAACACGAATATGACATTTTCTAAAAATGATTCCTAGCTAGATCGATTTATCGCCCCCGAAACCCCCTATATACTAAATTTCATGAAATTCGTTGGAGCCGATTCCGAGATTCCAATTATATATATACAAGAATTGTTCGTTTAAAGGTATAAGATTATAATACATGCCTCTGTGGTCTAGCGGTTCAGGTGTTGGACTTGACTGTATGAGGTACCGGGTTCGAATCCCGGTTGGATAACAAAAAGAAAATTTATTTTTAGTGGCGAATTTTTTTTCTATTATCTGAAAAAATGTAAGTATTTTCACGCCCGTTTACCCGAAGAGGAAGGTGTACCTAGCATAGCACCCACGCTTTGTTGAAGTTATATCTACTGACAGTATCACATTGCGATATGTGACAATATCGCTAGTGTTATATGTAGTAGTGGTAAAATAGTCCAGTGTTGGCGTTAGGTACATAAGGTCTTGGGTTCGATTTCCGGGTCGGGCAACTCAAAGTTGTTTTTCAAGTTTCGAAAACGACGTTGTTTGGATTAGTGCCTGTTGCCTATAGGTCTGCTACCTATCACATAGTAAGACTAAATTCCTTAGGAAAAGTTTCTTCACGCCCATATCCCAGAAGAGATAGCAGGTGCACAACCAGGGCACCCTAGCTGAAGACACCGAGTCTCACAACGTGATAGGCGGTAAGTCTATCGCCAACCGGGCCCATATCCAATCCCTAGCAACATTTTTTTTATCAGAAAATTGGAAAATCCAAA
This sequence comes from Calephelis nemesis, assembly GCA_002245505.1. Lineage (NCBI taxonomy): Eukaryota > Metazoa > Arthropoda > Insecta > Lepidoptera > Riodinidae > Calephelis > Calephelis nemesis. Next base: position 155,418 of record NJDD01001186.1, on the reverse strand, counting down.
TTTTTTTTGTTGCCCGACCTGGGAAAGGAACCCGGGACCTCATGCAGTCAAGTCAAACACCTGGACCACTAGACCACAGAGGCGATAAAAATCGAATCAGGAAAATCGCGGGTATCCTGTTTGTACCTCTGCCGGATACGGGATTGAGGATATTTACTTTATTATTGAAAAGTACCTCCAAACACTCTCCACCCCACATGTATTCGATGCGAGATAACAGAATCACAAAACGGACCAGTGACAATCACATCAGACCCAAGTGTCGACGGTAAACTTTGAACTTCACAAATACGCAATAAATTGACATAATTAATTTTAAGGATAAATTTGAAACGCGATAAATATTTAATACCCATGAGTTTATATCACTACATAGTATAAAACAAGTCGCTTCCGCTGTCCCTATGTCCCTTTGTATGCTTAAATCTTTAAAACTACGCTACGGACCGGTGTTGGTCCGGGTTCCTTTGCAGAACAGACCATCTGCCTTCCTGTGCCAGCCAGCTCGTAAAAGGTGAGCATAGGCTTACCGTCACTAACACCGTGACATCTGACTAGGTGGTAGAGTCTCGCTGCGACCCGCCCAGATTGGTACCACCGCCTTACCTATGCCATGCCGCTATAATGTCAGCGCTTGGCGTTGACGTGTTCCGGTTACTTTTGCTCGAGACCTAACATCCCAGCCTAAGCCTAAGGTTGGTAACGCACCATTTCCATCTTTGGTGTCTCCTGGGCGACGTGAATTTCTTACCATCAGTAAATCAGTCTGCTTGCTTGCCTTCCAATATTATAAAAAACGGATTTTGATGCGGTAGTTTTTTTACAAGATAAGGTGATTGAAGAGGAAGGTTTATATGTATATTTCATAACCGTGCGAAGCCTGGATGAGCTGCTAGTTTACAAATATTAGTTTTCATGTTATCCCCATTTTGATCTAAGCTTATATTACGATACTAGCAGTTTCACGCAGCTTCGCCTGCGTAACTTGGCTGTTCCTGCACCGATTTTGATGAAACAAAGCCCATGTCACTCAGGGATAATGTAGCATTCTAAATGTGAAAGAATTTTTGGAATCGGTCCAGTAGTTTCGGAGCCTATTAATTTTAAACAAGCAAACAAACAAAAAATCAAACATTTCCTCTTTATAATATTAGTATAGAAATATAGAAAACAGCGAGCAAGCACAGGTATAGACCCCATAGATGTTTTACTTTGCTTTCCTGAGACCGAAAGGCTTAATATGCGAGACTACCTACTTCAACGGACAGGAACACGACATTGCCAACCCGTGCAAATATATTACAATAGACGAACTGCCAACCGCCCAGAAACTAATGTGAAGTTTAGTTGGTTTAGTAGACCAACATTAGTCTAGTATACTACTACTACTGATGACCGGGTCAAAGTCGCGGGGAGTCGCTGGATACAAGCGGCTGGTGACCGTGACTTGTGACACTCTTTGGGGGAGGCCTATGTCCAGCAGTGGACGTCCTCCAGCTGATGATTTTTTTTTATGATATTGAAAGGCAAACAAGCAGACGGATTTCCTGATGGTAAGAAATTCACGCCGCCTAGAGACACCAAAGGCGGTAATGGTGCGTTGCCAACCTGGGGCCGGGATGTTAGGCCTCGAGCAAAAGTTAGTTTACCGGCTACCTTACCCTCCAAACCGGAACACGTCATGACGTTATGGCGGCAGGAATAGGTATGGCGGTGGTACCGATCCGGGCGAGTCGCTGCTAAACTCTACCACCTAGTCAGAATTCACGGTGTTATTGACGGTGAGCCTTTGCTCGCCTTTTACGAGCTGCCTGGCAAGGAAGGTAGATGGTCTATTCTACAAAGGAGCCCGGACCAACACGGGGGAAACGATGATGATGATGACTGCTACTACTGCTAGCATGTAAATATTGCTATTAATTATTATTATCCTATTATTAATATTATAAATGCGAAAGTTTGTATGTATGGATGTATGGATGTTTGTTACTGTTTCACGTAAAAACTACAAAGCCGATTACGATGAAATTTGGTATGTAGGTAGCTGAAGACCCAGAATAACATATAGGCTACTTTTTATCCCGGAGTTCCCGCGGGATTGGGACTTACGCGGGTGAAACCGCGGGGCGCAGCTAGTTTCACATATAATAGACTTAAGGTTATACTGGTTAGGCCGCTTTAAAAAGTTGGAAAAGGGTAATACGTCACTGACAATATCACTGACACTCCTACGTCATAAGTATCTTTACGCCCATATCCCCGGAGAGATAGGCAGAGGCACAACCAGAACACCCTCGGCTAGCCGAAGACACTAATGCCCGATTTCACCAAGAGCCCCTATATTTTAGGGGACTTTTAACATATTTTAGGGGACTGTTTTATATGGAAACAGTCCCATAAGTAACGTTAAAAGGTCCCCTAAAGTATAGGGGCTCTTGGTGAAATCGGGCATAAGTCACACAATGTGATAGGTGACAAGCCTATTGTTAACCGGGCACATATCCAATCCCGGAAACGTTAATTTTATTGGAAAATTGAAAATACATGTACATTTTCTAATTGTCTTTGTTGCCAGACCCGGGGATCGAACCCGGGACCTCAAGAAGTCAATTCTGACGTCGGACCGCTAGACCACAGAGACGATCGTTACCGTAAAGATTATTACCGTTTGTTATAAGTATATTTTTAATAGATGATGTAAAGTTAAACTTACCTATGTACAATCTTTTCTTGGTTTGCCAACGTGATGCTGCACCAGCTATAAATGTGTGATGGCCAACCGCTGCCTGGATACGGGCTTCCTGTTTTACTTGGTTAATTGCATTGTCTCCTACAATCTAAAATATTTAAACAGTAGTAAGTATCTTCACGCCCGTACAACAGAAAAAGTAGGCAGAGGTATAATAGCACATACGGGTCGTGAGCCACTACTAGACATTATGTCTCGCCATAATATGATAGGTAGGAAACCTATCGCCGTCCGAGAACATCCAATCCCGAGCCACGATGTTTTTATTAGAAAAACAAAAAAAAGACATTTTCTTTTTATTGCACGACTTTTTGTAGTTACATAATTCATTAAAAACCTAATTCATTATTTAATCCAAATAAAATTATTTAATTGGCAATTTTCCGCTAAAAATTAAAATTGCAAATCATTTTTTTTTTGGATTTAAGTATGCATTTTCGCAAAGTCGCGCCTTCTTCTATCAATTCCAATTATTTTATTTGCAAGACGTGCCCCAATAATGGCTGAGAAACCAAGAAGGTCCAAGACTTATTGGTATTGTATTGGTCTGGGTTTCTTGTGTAGAATAGATCAACTGCCTTTCTGCCTAGCAGCTCGTAAAAGACAAGGATAGTCTACTGTAGTCTAGTCTACTCTACTAATTGTAGAGTTCTGTGTAACAATTGGTAGAGATCCAACGCCAAACCTATTCCTGTAGTCATAATTAATGTTTAGATCAGGAGAATAGTTTATTCGGAATACTTGCACATTGCATTTTTCTCCATGTTGGTCCGAGTCCGATGAGTAGAATAGACACTCTGCCTATGAGCTCGTCAGAGGCAAGCGCTGGTTATATGTCATTTCCAACTAAACCACCGGAGGTAGTACTTTACAGCAACTTGCCCGGGTAGAGATCCACTTCCTTACCTAACCCTGTCGCTAGAATGACTATCATGTTACCGGAGGGTAGGGTAGCCGGTAATTTGCACAATAGGTCTTACATTCCGGCCACAGGACAGGCACCTACAACATTTATGGGCAACGGTTATCTTATAGCACCAGGAGAACTGTTTGCTTGTTTGCTGAGTTCTTATATAAAATAAGCGTGTTGCTCCGGACTCCTTTGCAGAATGGACCAACTGCCTTTCTTGCCAGGCAGCTCGTAAAAGGCGAGCATAGGCTTATCATCACTAACACCGTGACATCTGACTAGGTGGTAGAGTTTCGCAGCGACTCGCCCGGATTGGTACCACCGCCTTACCTATTCCTGCCGCCATAACGTCATGACGTGTTCCGGTTCGGTTTAGAACCAGGAGACAAACATGCTAGAAAAAAAACATTTTAAGTTTTGCCATACAAACTGAACGGGTGGAACGATGTTCACCGGAACAGCTAATTATACATAAGATAGAATTATACTTAAATGTATAAAGAAATAATAACAAATATCCCTAGACAAGTCACACAAATTAAATCTAACCGGGTGTTAGTCAACGATTCAACTATGTACATAAAGTTACTTAAATAGATACCAGAATAAATTTAATAAACAACCAGACCCCGAAATGCAGATATCTAAACGTTCATCACACAAATGCCTAACCCGTCGAGAATTCGAGCCTCGCGGTTGGCCGATGGAGTTAGACGTGTACGCTAGCCCTTCTACCAACAATGCCATCGGTGTATACCTCATGATACTACTTATAAAAAACCTTTTGACGAAAAATCCAAGCCATTTAAACTAAGACGTCATATGTGTCAACAGTAAGTACCTACCACGATGTTTTTCCGGTATACATATACTCCTCCGCACTAAGATCACAACTTTTTAGATCATTATTTGTTAACTCAGACTAGTAATTTAAAAAATTAGGATGTTTAAACAAACAAAAAAACTCGTCAGCCAATATTACACACAACACTTAAATTTTATTCGACAGTTGCGAAAGCCTGTGTTTAAACTTAAATTGAATAAACACAATGTACTTTAAATATATCAATTAACTAAATTTTACATTAATTATTCAAAAGTCAATACACTTACGAAAACATTACGTTAATGAGTATATTTAGAGACTATAATATGATAGTCATTAACCTACTGTCCTACATTATTGAAATTTTGATAATTCTAAGCCATGCATATCTTTTATCATTGATAATATTATTCTACGTCATAAGGAAGTAGATAAAACATTATTCATATAGACGTGTCGAGTATATGTCTTTTTCAATATCAATGCGTCTATACAGAATGTCTAGTTAAACCTGAACGTGTTTCGAATATGTACGAGCGGATACATAGGGTATCATTATCTTCATGACCCTTAACCTTCTTATTAGGGTCCAGCTTGGTCGAATACTATTCGTCCTATTAGATTTGGAATCAGCCCTGAATAAACTTCGAGGTGGTAGGTGGTAGAGTTTCGCAGCGATTCACCCGGATTGGTACCACCGCCTTACCTACTAATGCCGCCATAACGTCATGACGTGTTCCGGTTTGGAGGGTAAGGTATCCGGTAAACTTACTTTTGCTCGAGGCCCAACAACCCGGCCTCAGGTTGGCAACGCACCATTACCACCTTTGGTATCTCTGGCGTGAATTTCTTACCATCAGGAAATCCGTCTGCTTGTTAGCCTGCCAATATCATAAAAAAAATGTGTAGACTTCCTGACTTAAACGCACTGCTTTTTCACTTACTTGTTTGTTATAAATTCATTGATATTTATGGTACGAGTCATTAATACACTGGGCACATGTAAATATGAACAAGAAACATTCAATTTTAATTTAAACTTTTTCCTCTTAATTAATAAACATTGACTAAAGCACTCCAACCGGCTCAACCTTGTATTATAGTCTTTACTACAATGTGAAACAGACTATAATATCAATTTAATTTTACTCCTATGTTAGGCCACGTTTAACAATAAGACGGCAAAGGTTTAAGTCGACATTATAAATTACGATGTCATGTCATCTTAAATCAAGGTTAGCGACTAGAGTACGCCCCAAGTTACAACGACTAACCGCAAGAATTGATTTTGAATCCCGATGAGAGCATTACTATCAGGAGCGTCGCCAGGCCATGGCCTAGAGGGGGGCAAGTTAATACGAAGATTGAGAAAAATATGAACGGTAAATTACGCCAGCACCCTCATACCCACAACTTTTTGACTTTTCATTTCCCGCTTAAAAAGGAGTAAATTAGTAGTAAAAGTACAAGAATAATCGATCAAGCAACACAAGTTAAAGACATAAGACTGTCTGTTTTACATCTGTCATCTATTTTAGAACTAGCTGCGCCCCGCGATTTCACCCGCGTAAGTCCCAATTCCGCAGGAACTCCGGGATAAAAAGTAGCCTATATGTTATTCTGGGTCTTGAGCTACCTACATACCAAATTTCATCGTAATCGGCTTTGTAATTTTTGCGTGAAAGAGTAACAAACATCCATACATACAAACTTTCGCATTTATAATATTAATAATAGGATCTCTAGGGGGGGCAGCTGCCCCTCTTACCCCCTTGGCGACGCCCTTGATTATTATTATATCTTGGTTGAATAAAAACTAATATGTATAAAGTGCAATGTCCATAAGAAAAAACAATGACATCATCTCTAATATAGTATGCAAAAAAATAGTGAGTAATCTAATCTTTAATGGCAAAAAACTATTTTTTGCAAATCATCACATTGAATGTTACTGTCACATCACATCATTACATTACAAACTCAAGTTTTTTAATGTAATAATTTACAAAAAATGAAGAAAAACATCCATTTAGGAGCAATGACCAAAATGTAACTTACTCACATACTTCACACAAAAATATTATTGGCCAAGTAGTATTGTAAACAATTTTCTTTAATTATTAGTTTTTACTCAATGTTACTCGAAGTATTTAACTTCTACTTTATTCTTATACAATACATCTACATTTTTTTATGGTATTAGAAGGCAAACAAGCAGGTGGATTTCCTGATTGTAAGAAATTCATGCCACCCAGACACCAAAGGTGGTAATCATGCTGTTGTGAGCAAAGGTAAATATACCTTACCCTCCGAACCCTGAATTTCTTAGCATCAGGAAATCCGTCTGCTTGTTTGCCTTCCATTATCATAAAAAAAAAACAGATGAAACTTACATACAAACTGACCAATTACATAGGACACTAGAGGTAACATATTGTCTATTGGACCGCCTCATTAGTCAAGTGGCTAGCATACATGTCTAACAACATATAGATGTCTGTATTTCCTGGTCTGGATGCTTATTAAATTTAAGTATCTATCTATTTAAATATTTCTATGTATTAGTATTGTTGACTAACACCCATAACACAAGCATATAATTTGCTTACTTTAGGGTTGAATTCAATTTGTGTAACTTGTCCAGGAATATTTATTTTAGAAACAGAGTTGACAAAACTCAAGTCATATCTTAATTGTCCACCAATACAGTGTCATGGGAAGCACCGACACTGTTTTAGAAAAAAAAAACATTTGTTTAACAAAAAAAAACAGATATGTAAATTTGCATAGCATTTCAGATATTTGGTATATATGTATAAAAAATTATCACACAAATAACGCTAAACTAAAAATTTCAATGATGTCCTGACAAAACCAACATGAAGCTAGGAACCACTTCAATTATATCACCTTTCAAATTGAAAAAATCTGCATCAATCCCTCCTAAAGTTACAATGCCACAGAAAGACACAACACCCCTTTTTTAGCATTGTGGATTTAAAATGTACAATAATAATTTTGCTATAGAGTTTCTAAGACAGAATGGTTAACATAATTAAACATGATTCTTTGATAATATCGAATCCATACTAATTCAAACTAATTTTAATAATTGTAAATGCGAAAGTCTGTCTGTTGCTCTTTCACACATAACCACTAAACCGGTTTTGATGAAGTTTAAAATGCATATCAAATTTCATCAGAATCCAAGCTAGATATCCTTCAAACAGGTTAATTTTTTTTCAAAAATCACTCCCCTATTGCCTACATAAGGTATTAAAGTTTGTATGAAAATTGTAACTGTTCAACACTGACAAAATCACGACCCAACAGATAGTGTTCTTATCAGAGGAAGGCGTTACTTTGCAGAGATCCATACTTAAAAAAAATATTTAGATTTAAGCCAGTGTTCTATAAAGCTCACAAACCACTTACACCAAATAACACATAATTACTATCAAAATTATATTCACAAAAATATTACCTGACTCTTGTTGAGCACTTTTAGTGCATATTCTTTGTCCACCTTTGTGTTATTAACCTTGTAAACCTCTCCAAAAGCACCTTTTGCAATAGTTTTAATGATAGTAAAATCCCTTTGAACTAAGTCTGTTGCTATAGGGAACTCGGGCAGAAATATAGATTCTTTGTTTGAAACAGGCCAAGCTGTTTTGCTGGCTTCTAGGGGGTTTTTTAATGTTGACTCATTCCATCTGTAATAAAACAACAATTATAAGAGTTTGATAACATGAGTATTTCATGATATTGGAAGGCAATTAAGCAGACAGATTTCCTGATGGTAAGAAATTCACACTGCCTAAAGACACCATAGGTGATAATGGTGCGTTGCTAATCTGAGGCCAGGATGTTAAGCCTCCAGCAAAAGTAAGTTGACTGGATAACTTATCCTCTAAACTGGAACACGTCTACGACAAGCACAAACATATGGGGGCAGGAATAGATAAGGCAGTGTTACCAATCCAGTCAATTAGTTGCAAAACTCTACCACATAGTCAGATGTCACGGTGTTGGTGACGGTAAGCCTATGCTCGCCTTTTAGGAACTGTCTACCAGGAAGGCAGATGGACTATTCTGCAAAGAAGCCTGGACCAACATGGGGGACATAATAAAATAAACTTGTTCTAATTTCTTCTTAATGCTGCATGTTTTTTTAAACAACTGTTTGTGGAGAAAGTTTACCAATCACATCAACATACCTAGATGTGAAGTTTAATAAAGATTAACTTTAATAAAACATTGATACTGGTGTTTGTCACTAAAGTCTCTTACTAGTAACACAGAATTAGGAGCAGCAAATGCGCCCTCTGATTCTGTCAATTCAAATTCCATAGTGGAAAACTTCGCAAAAATTCCGTTTTTCAAAAGTGTACCACAAGAAGAACTAATTGACGGGTACTCTCATTTTCACAGACAATTACTTCGATTGGTCGGTCAAGAAGCTCCTGTGGATGTAATGCAAGTTTTAGTTGCATCAAAATCTTGCTACCCTGGATTTGCAAAAGCAACTATTCAATGTCTCAATTGCCCATCAATAGTGTTGATGCCGAGAGGTACTTTAGTATCTACAACATTGTCGTAACTGATCGCAGGCAAACAATGAAAGATGAAAATATAGAAATTACAACAATGCTAACCTTTAATTGAATTTTGAACACTGTATTTTTTTTGCGAAATAAATGCGAAATTTTGTATTTTGAGTTTTTTTAAATGCGAAATCACGATTTTTTATTTGCGAAATTTACGGTACCCCTAATCATGACGTTATGGCGGCAGGAATAGGTAAGGCGGTGGTACCAATCCGGTCGAGTTGCTGTGAAACTCTACCACCTAGTCAGATGTCACGGTGTTAGTTAGCCTTTTACGAGCTGCCTGACAAGAAAGGCAGATAGTCTATTCTGCAAAGGAGCCCGGACCAACACCGGGAAGAGGATTGGATTTATTTCAGAAAATATGAGAATAACATTTCAATATTCTTTGCTTACATCGCAAGGGATGTGGCATCAAGATGTGTATGTAAGAATAACAAGTAGTAGCAAGCTAGTTTCACTTTTCTTATAACTGATGATTGTTGATTAGTTGGCAAGATTCTTAGATTTGATATACTTAATAAATATGGCCCAATAGTCAAACCCGTCCTAGCTAGTTTGTCCATGTGCAATTTACAAGTAAGCTAAAATGAACCACTGATGAGGTTTTATTTTGAAGTTTCACATTTTTTTTGCAGTAGTAGGGCTATTTAGTTGCAGTTACACATTTAGGTCTTATTTTCCAACTTGATTGCTCAATAATTATAACCATTGTGTAAAATATATTTTGCTAAATGTTTTTGCTCTATCATTGACTAATGTACAACAGTTATTTATAGGCTAGATTAAACCAAATTCACCATGTTATTAAAGTTTACCTTAAAATTTGGCAACATACTTAAAATACAAACATACTCTTTCAGAAAGTCTTTACATATTACTGAGAATATGTATCAGATTCTGTAACTTGAAAAGAACTAAGCAGACACACAAATTTTAACACATACTTATTATACATTTTACACTACTTATTTGGAATAATAGGCATTGAAAATTGCTAAGCCACCAATGTTTCCAAAGCCATTTAATTATTTAATTTTATAAGCTACAGTATGGTTATCAGAACAGTTCTGCTTTAATTAAATCAAATTCTAATTCAATTAAAAATAAAAGAATACAAGTGAGAGATACAATGGCACATAAATATTTAGGTCACAAATAAATTATATTTTGCTGCATTTACACACACACAAAATTAAACTTAATTCTTAATTTTACACTACACACAAAAACAAAATATGCTCTTGCAACACAAATTTCGTCATACTCTAATATACACATATTAATATATGACTTGAATGTATCCTTATTACGAACGAAAATAATGATCTAAACCGCCAAAAAGTTATTTTGGCGTACAAGTAGCTATGGCAGTAGTTTTGTTAAATAACTCACCTTCGTCGTGAGACCCGAGACCAAGGCCGCGATGCGCTGTAAATGGACTGATTGCTCGTAACACTTGTGAAGGAGCGGCCGCTTAGATTACCAACGAAATGGGACAAACTGAACTAAAAAACAAAGAAAACATTTCACGGACCTATCATTGCAACAAAGAAAGGCTATACGTACGTGTTTATATAAACAGAGTCTATATTTGAAATATGTAAACTGCAAGTAATCAAGACAGGTATCACAAAGCTTTTTGTTGTGTTATGTCTGTTCAGCTGAGAATGACATTAGCAAGTTTTCGTTGGAATCGCAATACCTACCTGACTTGCGTACGCTTGACTTTCCCGTGTTGAGCTTACTAATTGTTTTTGGGTATTTGTATTTATACTTTTATTACTAGTATTTCCCATTAATAGCACTATTTGGTAACTTCATTCCCACAAAAGTCTAACATGCAGTTGAACAAGTACCAACGCGAAATTCAATACAAATTACAAAACCAAACCAAACTAACACGACTGACAAGTGACAGACATCACTGAAGTCTGAACTTGACAGCTCTAGTCCACAGATTATATTATTCTATTTTAAAATCAAAGCAGGGCATAGACTGAAAATACTCCTAACGGTGGTCATATTCAAGATGTATTTTATTTCACTGGTGGCATTTCAATTTTGTGTATTTTTCTTATTTAAACTATTAAAGAAGAAATGAGTTTATCGTGTATTTTCTTGATGTCGCCAAATTTCGTGCGATGTATATGGGTTCCATATTTAGTGGATACGTCCGTGCCCTGTGTGTAATCACACCCGGTTGCTAGCAACGGGTCCTAGTGGGCAGCCATTATTTCAAAGTAGCGTTCAGATAATTATTTGAAATGCTGCAATATTGTAAGTCTAGATCGCGTTGAAGGTTCTCGTTACATAGTTATCACGAACAACCGGTGGCAGTGCGCATGAACCTATTTTGGACTACTTGTTATTTACTAAGGTGGGGTGGACAGTGAACAATATAGCGGCGCAACGGCGCAATTTTTATAAAAATAAATGTTACAATTTGGCAATTAATATTTAAAATGCACTATCATTTAGCTCTAACTCCCGTAAATTAAAATTTGGCCGGTCTTTCGAAAGTAGCCTTGTATAATTAGTAATAGGTAATGTCGGAGCGTTCCTGTACTAGCAGCCGTTACCTCACCGCCTACAACCTGAGCGAAGTTTATCATCAAACGGAACCTTAAGCAGATTCCGAAATTATATTTTATTGCATTTTTATATATAAATAGGTCCACATTTTAAATAAAGAATCATTCCGAATATCGCTTTTCAAGTTTTGAATTTACCGCTAGTTTTATTACGTTGCCATTAGTAATAGGCAACGTTCCTATTTTTCGCTTCTTGGTACAATCCTGAACTAAAGAGAACACGCACGCAACTACAAGATATCAACGGATTCTACAAAATATATGTATGTGTGAAGATTACACTCGCTCTTAACACGTGTCTTGTAAAGTGTCACTTTATTACGACGAGACATTTTACTATTTTTATTAATTAATTAATAGAACCAGCTAAGTACGAACTTTGTTTTATTTGTGACACGAAATAAGTGCTGTCCAAACGAAATAATATTGCTGTCGAGAGTAACCCATAGGTATTTTGTTAACTTTTCCCAGCGGATTGCTCATTCGAACAGTTTGATGACACATAGTGTTACATTTGCGAACTCAAAGATTTATGTAATTTATTTAATGAAACTTAAATTATTTTTGTAACCAAAGATCCTAAATATTAGAGAACCGCGAAGGTTATTTTTGGTAAGACTCATAGATTTAGAATGGTAAGATTACTGCGCTGTTTACAATGCGTAAAGAGTTTAAATACGTTAATTATCAACAGGAACGCAAACCTGTTTTTTCAGCAGTTTCCTGATAACATTTTTTATTTTTTTCTCAGGTACTTTTTAATGATGTTAGTTGGCAAGTTTTAATAAAAATTATATACTTGACACATAGGGTTTAGTAGGTTTGTGTGTGAAAACTTGCCAATTAACATAATTTAAAAAAGACAGAAAAAAATAAAAAATGTTATAAGGAAACTGTTGAAAAAACAGGTTTGCGTTCCTGTAAGTATTAGAATTTTAGGTATTTAATATGATATTTTTTCAGAATCTACTTTTCAAACTGCGGAAAATCAAGCGTGCATTCTTGTAACTATTTTTAACTGAGGTATGTGTATGGAACTTGATACTTATTTAGATCTCACTTCTTCTATAGGCGAAGCATTCGTGTATTATCGAACTTGACAGCCTTTCACATTTATGTTTTGGGTGGGATTTCATTTATTTTTGTAAGGTTATTTATTTTATTTTAATTTATACGTACGAGTATACAATAAATAATCTCCGTACACCTATAAAGTGTACCTACTTACAAATAGTTAAATTAAAACAACAACACAATAAGTATGCTAAGTACCAGCATTATAATTGCTGGCCTATTGTGTAGCCTAGAATGGCAGTGTAGTGCAGTGCCATCTCACTATTAGCTAATCTTTGACCACACTATGATCGTGAAACCGCCGCGCCGGACGTCTGCCGAGCTGACGAGTGGCTAAGTATATAAAATATCTGAATCCGACCAACATCTTTATTTTTTTTCCTCGTATTAACATCGTTAACATCAAATTTTTTTGTAAACATACATAGATTTAAAATCATTATAAAACATTAAATTATCATAAATGTATGATGAAAAGTACTCATGAGAACTGAAGGTTAAAATATTTATTTCTCTGAATTTTTCGCGGAGGGAATCCCTCACTTTAAGATTTTAAATAGCTCTTTTCTGTAATAAAAATATAGTATTTATATCTGCAGAATTTCCCCAAAGAAGTATCCCATAACAATAAACTATGAAAATAGCTAAAATATACTATTTTCGGGCATTTTCAACATCTGTTAATGTTCTTATTTTTTTATTGCAAATGCTGCTGAACTAAGCCTGTTTGCCAATTTCTCAATATGAGGGCCCCATTGTAATTTATTATCAATTCTGATGCCTAAAAAGACAGTGGATTCAATCAGATCCAGTTTAGACCCATTTAGTTGTAAATTGGAATCTACTAGCCCAACATTGGGCATTGAAATCTAATTCATTTCGTCTTATTACCATTTAAAAGAAGATTGTTAATTGTGAACCAATGTACAACTTTGGATATCGCATTGTTCACTTCGTCATACTTACCTAATTACCTTTTCACTTTAAATATAACTGAAGTGTCATCCGCGAACAAAACAATATCGTGGGTGTCCCCTATGTAATAAAGTAAGTCATTTATATATACAAGAAACAGAAATGGACCAATAATAGAACCCTGCGGTACGCCAATCGTAACCGCAGAACCCGAAGAAGTTTAAATATAAGATAAAAGTCACCCGACACCTGTCAGTGCACCTGCTATTTACTTGTAACAAAGAAATACATCATTTTCGCAACTGTTCTGCCAGCTTTACTTGTGAGTTGTGACCATAGCAACTATTGGTAGAATAGTTAATGTGTTATATATTCCATACTAGCTATTACCGCGAACTTTGTTCCGCCCGTTCAGTTTGTATGGGGAAAATTAAAAATGTTGTTTTTCCCAGTTTCCTCATAATCGAACAGGATAACATGTATCCTATGTCCTTCTCCTGGTTCCAAGCTACCTCCCCACCAATTTTCAGCTTAATAGGTTGAGCCGTTCTTGAGTTATATAAATAGCGTAACTAACACCACTTTCTTTTATATATATAAATTTGCCAACACTATGGATCTACCACATAGGTACATTAGTAATTCTTTGTACAGATTTGTGTGGATTTGCTATGACCTAAATTTTCTCTGTTGCTCACCGCTAAGAAACATGTCCTCTATTTTTATAATACTAACCAATAGGTATTGCACAAGGCTTCAGTCGCATTTTAACTCGTTTTTGGATGCAACAAATTAATTTCAATTAACTGTAGCAATAGTTTGAATTGTATTATACTCTTATCTGATACTCGTACATTCACTTACTTACGAAATATACTTTTATAAAAATGCAGACAATTTAAATGGTAAACAATTATTTCATTTTGTATATTAGTTCAAACAAAGAAAAATACAAAACTATAAAATTATGTGTTTTCATTCTACACGCTTTTACAGCCTTTTTAACTTATGTTACATTTGACAACAATAACAACAAATAATCAACAACATTTTTTAATAAATAATATGTATTAAACTTTTTAAAATAATCAACAAGATTTTAACAAAGATATATTTTTGTGACGATTTGGATGTATTTGTAAGTAATTCTCAGCAGTAGACTTGAGAAGTAGGTACTTGAGGCATAGCAAATAAGCCCAAAAATGTTAGATAAAATTGGAAATTATGGGACTTTCAACGGCATCCTTACGGTTTCATCATTAGATGAGCTTCACGTTATAATATTTATGCATCATCATTCGATTTGACCGCCTCGTTGGCCGAGTGGCTAGCGTACTCGCCTAGCTACATCGACCAACCGCCAGGCTCGGGTTCGATTCCCGACGGGGGCAGGCATTTGTGTGATGAACATTTAGATGTCTGCATTTCCGGGTCTGGGTGTTTATTAAATTTATTCAGGTATCTATTTAAGTATTTATATGTAATAGTATCGTTGACTGACACCCATAACACAAGCATATAATTTGCTTACTTTGGGGTTAGATTCAATTTGTGTGATTTGTCCAGGGGTATTTATTTATTTATTTATTAATACATGTATGCAAAATTTCAACTCAATAGATAAACTGAAAGGGGATCAAATTCAACTTGTGAGTTTCCTCCCGAACAATACGTATACGTTGGATGTTAAAAAAAATACAATGATGTCACTTATCTAGTTGAGTCATTTTGTAGTTGCGAATTTGATTTATGTATAATTAATTAAGTTATTGCCTATAAGATTAATTCAAGTTACAGATAGCGCGCGAGTTGAATGCAGAGTTTAGGAATGCGGTAGTGTTGTGACCTAATTATAATTATTGATGACCACAATGTCGATAATCGATAAATGTCGATCGATAAATGTCGATAAATTTAAATGTTATAAGTTTAATTTTATTTTGTACACTAGGTTAACATGATGAAAAAAAAACAATATCGTAATTATCACATGTTTTTAATAATCATTTCAAAACGGAATAAAAATAAATTAATCAGATTCAGAAATGGCAGATATGGTTGAATCGGTGTCACTATCCTCGCCGTCGCTGATCTCAATGACGAATCGATTTATGGTATCTTCAATTAATCCATCTCTTTGCCAATAATTTTCTTCTAAAATTATGACGTGATCATCGAAGCCACGCCAATCTTCCTCTGTAACCTGAGAAATCGCCAGCTCCGTAACTTCTTTTAACTTTTTAGGGATAAATTTGAAGTAACATTGTAATGCCGTACTATTCTTTTCACTTTTGCCCAAGCCAACTCAATCGGATTGAGGTCGCACATGTACGGTGGTAGTCTTAATACGACATGGCCATGACTCCTGATGAATTCATCGATTTTAAATGATTTTTCTATTGGTTTATGTAACTGAACCAAATGGAAGAGCTCATCTTTTCTCATCGTGATTGAATCTTCCACATTATTCTTTTTTAGCCATTCTAACATTAAAAGTTTGGTGCTGGACTTTGTTGGGACTTTATTTTGTTGCACACTGTGATACGGCGCGTTGTCCATCACAACAACGCTGTTTTGCGGTAGATTAGGAATTAACATACCAGCGGCCCACTTTTCAAAATTAACACTGTTCATCTGTCCACCTGAGGTAGTACCAGCTTTAAAAAGTAGTTTTGCCCCATTTAAAAACCCTCCTCTTGATCCCGCGTGAACAAGAATAAGCCTGTTTGTGGAGCTGGTGTCTGTCAACACGGCGTCGATCATTTCATTTCGCCAACATTTTTTAAAAGTGAGATTATTATCTATTCATGTTTCATCTAGAAAAAAAGTATTTCGATCGCCTTGCCTGTATTGACGAATTTTCCGCAAATAATTTGACCGTGCATGTACAACAGCAGGCCTTTCCACCAGAATTCTGCGTTTATTATGGCATTTAAGCCATTTATATCCCATGTCTTTTAACAATTTTCTTAAACTGGTCACTTCCCACGGAAACTCGATTTTTTACGAATAGCTGCAAGGAGTTTAATACAGGTCGGAACAATTTTTTTAGTTATATAAAATTCTTCAATGGTTCTGTGTATAACACTTCTATCAAAATCATTGACATTTAAATTTTTCTTTTTAAAACATGGCCTTTTCTTTTTAGAAGGAGAACAAAGAGGCCCTTTCTTAGACTCATTTTGAATTGCAGCCAATGTTCTTTTGTAAAGTCCGGTATAACGGCTTGCTCGGTCGAAAACGTTATTCAAATGAAATGTCAAATTTTTGTTCTGTTTTTCTTCAACACACATGTCTAAAACATTTTTCGCCATTTCTCGTGCTTGGCAATGAATAAAAGCTCGTTTTTTTTGTAACGGAACTTGATGGACTCGGATCAGTCATTATTAAAATAAAAAAAATAACACGGGAACTTCAGTATTAACACAATAACACGGCAAACGTACGATAGTTGACAAGGATGGCACAGCACTACACTGCAGGCGCGTGAGATGGGGCGTGCGGAGAGCGGGAGGAGATGCTCCCGCTCTTTACCTCAGACCCCGACTGCATTCAACTCGCGCGCTATCTGTATAATGAATCGAGAATTTATAATTATTAATGAAATTACAATGTTAAGTAAGAACATGAACTCAATATCACCAAAGATTGAAGTAAATATTACTCATATTGTGCACACATTGTTCTTTTTTTTATTTATTAAAGATTATTGAATATAACGGCTTGATAATGTTATACATTTAAAGCGTACCCTGCTAATTCTTCATTCAAATATCTAGGCGTTGACCTTTGGCTAAGCCTAAAGTCAGAAATTATTAGTTTTTACCATCTTCCTAATGTTAACAAATATGGTGGGTAAACATGATGTATGAAGTTGACGAAGAAACGCACATTACTGTACTAGATGATACATTATAATTAAAATTTGAGCGTTCGTTTGTATTAAATATCAATTTTAATTATATTGTCTTTGGTTTAACTGTGTTGTTAGTAACTTTTTTCTGGAATAAATCCTATCATAAAATATATAAGTTTTTAATTGCAGTAAGTTACGGGGCCTTTGTGTTATTGATATCTAAGTACAAATCCTAAACCTACTTCTATAATAAAGACAAAGAAGCTTAAGCCGACTAGTATACAATAAATTTGAAAAATTCCTGCTAAGTCATCCATACCCAATACCTTTAGAGGTATTTCATCTTTCTGATCCTTGTATTTATATTCCATCCATTTTCTTATTATACCTGCTTCAAAAAGTGCCATTATATATTTATTATAGTGTTTAGTTAATGGAGAATGCTTTTGAAATAACATATTCAAATAAAGGCTGTGAATCCTATCTTTCTGAGCTACATGAAGATATTGTTGGCCTTTTTCATTAATTATGCTTCGTTCTAAATAGCGGCCAACAGTACAGTCGGTCAAACATATTCTACTGGTATCATTTTTTACATTTCCTATACAGTCAAATATATCTTGTTTAGGGATCAGTTTAGAAGTTATTATATTCACTCTTTCATCGGCACCCGGCAGAGTCACATCTGGAGATGGGATGCCTTCTATTTGACTTTTATTATTTCTTAAATTTTCAATTATTTCTTCAAAGGTATCAATATTTTTACCGCGTTTGTAAGCAGAAAACAAAGATATTATTGCTGCCTGTGTTGAGAAATTAATGACGTAAAAGCTCCAAATAGCAATAGCTAGAAAAATACGGAATGACCTTCGCTTTGGTTCATGGTTAATGCTAATAGACAAAATCAATTTACAAGTATTCATTAGATCTTTGCCAACTTGATCAAAATTTATTTTTCTAAGGCTATTAGAATTAAACAGGAAAAACACTAGCCAAGTGCATAAAAAACAAACAAAGTATTCAAAAATTATTGAACTATTTTCACGCAATAGTTTTGCGTCAAATATTATCATTTCAAAGCCTGCTCTGTGGGTTATGAAACAAACTCCACTATCTATGAAAGGAAACGTGTAATCCACTTGCGCGACTATCAAGTCAAACTGATACACTGGGAACATTAATAGATCAGCTTTTCGTTGAGAAAAAGCGAAAAGTTGTTGAATATTTAGTTCATAATTAAATTCTTTTTTTAATGCACTCTTTGATGGTGACAAATCAAGCGAACTATTCAAGTAATTCCCAAAAACATTCCAAATAATACCATCTCTGGCGTCTAAAGTTAATTTACCGTCAGAACTTTCTTGAAACTTTAAAAACGGAGGCACGTTTATAACATATCCTCTTAAAGTGTAACCTCGCAAATTTCTTGCTTTATCTTCAAATATAACTAATTTTGTAAGCATTTTAAAATCCCCACGTGCCACATAGTGACTATTAAAACCAACACAAGTACCAAGATGTTTAGCCCGCAGTAGTGAATGTACTGAGACGTTAGTGCACGTTTCGGTGCAATCAAATCCTTTTCTCAAATCCTTGATAGGTGAACCAAGTCTCTTAATTGTCCAACAGCCAAACATATTCTCCATTTCAAAATTTTCATTTGAATACGGATTGTAAGCAGATATTATCAAGTTACTTCTTGGTAAGTCCCATTGCAAAATTATAACGTTAAATCCTTTGAAATACCATAGAGTAAAAAACAATTTGGCAATGTCTTGCTTGATGTAGGGACCGTCGTAATACAAAATGATATGGGCCAAAGGATGCCAGTACAGAAGAGATGTCACTTTTCGCACAGCATTTCCAAACTGCAACGTGTTAGTAAAGCTGATAATAATAGTGTGGGAATGATAGGGAACGATATTATTTATTTTTACATCGGGTAAGACGGGGTCTGTAATGGTAAATGTCATTGGTAAATCTTTTAAATTATTAAATAAACGGTTTGGAAGTTCTCCTGTAAAAAGAAAAGTGTTCCAGCCATTGTTTTCTAAATTCCTTCTAATTACATTTGTCTGAAAATAAAACAATTTATAAAATATTTAAAATGTTACGGAATAGCGACCACCTTACTGTATAAATGTGAAAATTATAACACGACAACAATACTATAGCTTTCTAGCTACTAAAAATGTTTTTAAGTGCAGGAGAAGCGATACAATTGAAACATGTATCTAATTAATCCCAGCTATATCTGTCATTGGTCCGGGCTCCTTCGCAGAATAAACCATCAGCCTTCCTACCAGGCAGCTCGTAAAAAGCGAGCATAGGCTTAACGTCCCTAACACCGTGACATCCTAGGTGGTAGAGTTTTGCAGCGG
>NJDD01001186.1:111195-132411 GCA_002245505.1 Calephelis nemesis | reverse complement strand
TACTTTTGCTCGAGGCCTAACATCCTGACCTCAAGTTGGCAATGCACCATTTCCGCCTTTGGTGTCTCTAGACGGCGTGAATTTCTTACCATCAGGAAATCCGTCTGCTTGTTTGCCTTCCATTATCATAAAAAAAGACTGCTAGTTTGCAAAATGTAATAAATTCTAAACAAATACATATTATATATTATGGTTAGTAAGTAAGTTAAAATTATACTTACAATCATGTCAATTTCAATTTCAGACTCATTATTATTTTTATTAAAGATATCGTTTAAGTTTCCAAATATAGGTTGGATTGTTAAAATAAGTAAAAAACATTGTAAAACATACAATCTTGCTGGCATTTTCGATGAATTTTCGTATCCAAATGAGCATTATAATTAATATAATAATGATAACCTTACTGAAAGTCAATTGCCATTAGGTAAATCAAATCTACCTTATTAATATTATTGATAAGGCTAGATCCATGGCTTTTGCTGCGCGGTATAAAGCGTAAAACTCTTAGGCCTTTTAAGTCATAAATTGCTTTTATTGCTCTCTTTTGTAAAATAAATATAGTGTCTATTTATTCGGGCAAAACTTCTCCCAGAGAAGAATTGCATAAAACATCATGCTCTGAAAATAACTAAAATGAATCATCTTAGAGGTTTCAACAACTGTTAATTGTCGCATTTTTTGTAACAACAAACGCTGCTGAGCTTATTAAATTGTTATTCCTAAAAACGTAATAGAATCAATAAGGTCCAACTTGTTCCCATTAAGTTGTGTATTGGTATCTACTTGCTTTACATTTGGCATTAAAAATTTCATACATTTCGTTTTTTTTTTAATCAATAAAAGATTGTTAACATTAAACCAATGTACGACCTTTGTAATCGCTTTGTTCGATACCTCATACTTACCCAGTTGTATTTTCACTTTGAATATAAGTGAAATGTCATCCGCGAACAATACGATTTCGTGTTTGTCTCTTAGGTATTAAGTTAAGTCATCAGTATAGACAAGGAACAAAAATGGTCCAATAATAGACCCCTACGGGATACCCATATTAACAGCACCACCTGTCTATTTTTTGATTAAATGTTCATTTATAGTACTCATAAGTCATATACTTTTATGAATTCCATTGTTAACATTCCAATGGGAGCAACATTTGTTGCCAATTTACTAAAAGCTCTATTATTAATATTTACTGACAGTCTTTTAGACGCAAAAGTCTGGTGTCATACCGTTTGTATTAAAGTAAATTAAGGTTCATATAAAAGATTTGGATCGTCATGATAAAGCAACTTTGGTAATTCTTCAAATGACACAGCCTCATATCTTTCTAACCGATTTCCATTAGGAACAGAAACAATATGTTTTCTTTGAGCTTTTTGTATACCTACTTCGTGGTAGTTTGACTAATAGTTCACAATGATCGGATTCTATCTCTAACAATTGATTTATTGATATATGATTATATATATGTAAATATACTGTCAACACAAGCGGCACTTTAAGCAGCTATCCTAGATGACTTAAAAAAAATGCTGCGCAAATTGCATGATCTAAAGAGATTTAAAAACTTAAGTTACTGCGTTGATGATTCTAATATGTTTATATTGAAGTAACCGCAGACAATAATGTTACTCTTTGAATTACATTCAATGTTAATCCTTTGAATAAAACCTCTTCCATTCTAAATTCAAATTAGAGACAAGAGAGATTAGAGAGGGGAGACAAGGGGTCTTTTATTTACTTATTACAACAAATAGCTTAAACTCAATGCAAGAAATCTCAATCTATATAAGTATCCGAGAAAATAATGTACAGACAGCATGTAGGAGTTTGAATAAATTCGAATCAGATCAATGTACAGACACTGTTCCTTATTTAAACATGACGAAATAACTAATGACTAGTAATCATCCGTATAGAGCACGTAAGTATATTGAAAATAAATTATGAAAATCTACTTACCTACATACTTCTTGCATTATTAGTTTTGGAAATTAGGTACTACTTTTGATAAAAGTATCTGTTTTTTTATAGGTATTCTTTGAAACCAGCGTGTTTGTACGAAAAGAGTATCTAATGTGGAGGAAGCCAGCACTAGGATATCTCAGTAGTATGATCACTAGGTTCTCTTGAACACAAATCACAATACTGGCGAATTATTAACATTTATTATAAAGTGAAAAAAAAACATGGATTCGTTGAGTTTATATGTGACTAAATATGGATAATCCGCTATTACTGTGTTTAAAAATATCAAAAATGACATAATAGGTGATATTCGACATTTTAAAAATATCTAATATCTATACAAAGATTCTTGTACGCGTCTATATAATTCTAAAAACTATTACCGGATCGGAACGCGGCCACTCACTGAGATGATCCGGCGAAAGAAACTCAGCGGGCTTGTCTTTTTTCTTATAAATCTAATTTACAAAAGTTTATTACATTTACAATTAATTTGTAGAGATTGGTATGAGGAGCAATCAAACCCAAGCATTTCTGTCTTCTAAATATTCTGAAATCTTATAATCACCCTTACCATACATCTTAATTTTAAAACATTTTTTAAATTTATTAAATGGTAAGTTTTTAATATGTTTGGGAAGTTTAATCCAATTGTATATTATTTGATATTCCCAAATGTTCCCACAGAGTACATTAGAACATTTTATAAAATGTTCCGTGCCTGCCATGGTCGGATTGTGATGTGAAAATATTTCTTATGATACTTTGAGTGTATGTACCTATTGAGATATTTGGGATGATTACTCTACTTACTACTAGTTAGTAGATAAATCTTCGTGTTGGTCCGGCCCCATAATAAAACATCCACCTGAATCTTCGATGAGACCCATGTGATCGGTCGCTACCTTAAGGCGGAAACATACTATTACAACGCGACACACCCTGTCGACATCCTGAGTGGACGTTAAGCGATGCATGTTACATCGTCACCAGTCAGTTTTATTAAAAATATCTTAATTATGTCAAAACTGCAAGAAAGTTCTGTAAGCTCTGACTGACGTGTTGCGTCGAGTGTTGACTGTTACCAAAGTTAAATATATATATATTATATTTACTAATCTCTGCTGTTACCTAAAAGGTCGAACACGCTGCGCGTTTTGCGTCAACTGGCGTGTTCACAGTTCACACCCCTACCGGTAACATGTCCGATCACACATAGCGTTAGAAGTGTTTGCATCTGACCATTTCTATTATAACGTGTTAGGTTTCGTGGAATTGAGTGGCGTTTGAACAGTAGGTATGTTTCCGTCTATATTCGTATCCTTTGAGAATTAAACCAACCTCGTATTCTATCAAAAATTGTATATAAAAACTTATTAGATGAATATTATGGCCAGTAAAGCTAAACGCCTTTTATTTGTATTTTAGTTTTTCTAATGTCGATCGTATGCAAAAATTCTTATTAATTTGACTTAATTTAGCTTTATTTAGTAGGGAGGAGCTGTAACTAATTTTTTGAACTAGATGTCTCTTTAATCAATTTAAAAAACTGTCACCTATTATGGAATAGAGTAACTACGATTAAAACTAACTTAACAGTTGTCTATGTAATTTATATAAGAATTGTTAGATGGCGCTGCTTGAATAGTTCTTTTGATGAAAATGAAATGGCGTTTCATTAAACCTAATTGATGTTGGTAATTTATGGCGCGGGTACCGTTTTCATGATACCTATATCCATTCCGCTATTGGGACATATTACATTGGTCAATATTATCATGATCCTAATATCGCAATATCGCTAGTATTGAAATAGGCTATTATTACATTTGTCAAGAATATCTTTCTCAGACCAATGGACAGTTACTCTACTCTTTGCTCAGTACGATGTTGAATATACTAGAGGAGGTACTAGAGATTATTTAATTGTAGCAAGCTAGTTTTAGTACATTATAATAAAATTAAGAAATAGTATCTTCACGCCCATACCCCGGAGGGCGTACGCAGAGACACCACCGGAGCACCCACAACTAGCCGAAGGCACTAAGTCCCAGAATGTGATAGGTGGCAAGCCTATCACCAACCGGGTACATTTTCAATCTAGGGCAACGTTATTTTTATTAGAAAATTGAAAATACACTATTTCTATTTTTTTTGCCCAGCCCGGGGATCCAACTCGGGACCTCAAGAAGTCAAGTCCGACACCGGAACGCTAGACCGCAGAGGCAAATTAAACATCGATAACAGTAGAAGGATATTATCTTGGGCGGCGATTAGGACGTCTTCATCAATTATTTTAGAATGAATGAGGACTTGTTTGAGAAGCTTTTATTATGGTTTCGCCATACATTACTAAACAAGACACACAAATGCGACGGGATATGTCACCGAGAGAAAAACTGTATTTAAGTAAGTATGTTTTGGATTCCACAAAGCTGGCTGCGTTTCATAGAGGTAAGAGAATTAATTCTTGATACATTCCTTTAGGTCATTTTTTATTACTCAGATGTTGTTCCGTCAGGGCTGCTAGCCATTACCATAGCCAATACTAAATAAATAAATATCCCTGGACAAGTCACACAAATTGAATCTAACCCCAAAGTAAGCAAATTATGTGCTTGTGTTATGGGTGTTAGTCAACGATATTATTACATAGAAATACTTAAATAGATACCATAATAAATTTAATAAGCACCCAGACCCGGAAATGTAGACATCTAAATGTTCATTACACAAAAGCCTGCCCCCGTCGGGAATCGAACCCGAGCATCGCGATTCCTCGATGCAGCTAGGCGAGTACGTTAGCCACTCGACCAACGAGGCGGTCAAAATACTGACAGATAAAATATCTCGATGCGCTTGCATTTCCATAATATTGAAGCCACGCCCCCCGAATTTCGTAGATTTCTGGAAATCTTGTGATTATTATCACAATACCGTGATACTGAATATTACACAATCAATATTATCAGGGTACCGTAACATTATTGTTAATGTAATATTACACATTGAGGTATTTTCAAGCAGCACACCTCTTGAGCTTAATGCAAAGGGTGGTCACAACTTACTTTGCAATTGATCTGTATTCAGTACCTAATTGGTACGGTACCTACACCTATTTTAGTTGCATTGAGACTAATATTTTTTTTGTGATATATTCCTGATAAGTTTTGTGTACTATGCTGAGAATTTCCAATTTATGGAGATGCTACTTTTCTGCCATGCTCATCTTTTTAGACGTAGTACATACATCCTACAACTATAATTTGTGTTATAGACTTGACATAGGAAGCACAGACTAGTAAGAGAACTACACGATAGGAAGTTAATTTTACTTGACATTGACTAAAATGTTGTTGATGAGACATTTGTCAAGCACTTTTCGAAAGGTTTGATCAAAGAGTATAATAATATACCTATACAGGGGTTTGATTCTTTACTTCTATGGCTTCTAATAGGTGATTTTAATCCGGACGAGCAGTCGTAAAACTCAACTTCCTATTAACATGACATGATTCGACATAAAAATGGCAGATGGCATGACTTTCTTTGTCCTTCTTTTGTTGCTGATGTCAATGGGCGGTGGTAGTCACTTATCACCAGAGCCCTTACCATGAGTTTACGGCATGTCAAGTTTACTATACTCGCTACCGTCTGTAAATTATTTGTATGAAAACTTTGAACAGCGCCTCTATTTGTAACTAAGAGAAACACATTTTTAGACCAAAAGTGTCATATATTTCGACACGTCACTTACCGAACGTAATCTATACCAACTCATGGTAAAGGCTCAGGTCTGCTGCATTTCTACTCAACAGCTATCTTCCACGTTGTATATATTGTAAAACTTAGTTCAGTTCGTTTCTTAAGGTATCCATATTTTTATAACTAAGTTAAATAAAACAAAGTATTTTATAACAAACTTTATTATATCAACTATGTATATAAAAAAGAAGTAATAGTTTTCCTTACTAATTATATCACATATTTTCATAAAAGCATAATATGCAATAATTACATTTCATAAATGCGTAATATATTCATAAAATACTTTGAAAACAAAACTGATTATAGCCACTGGCGCCATATTTATACCTAATCTTTACCCACAGATTCAACCATGCAACAGACATGTTTTTGGTTCAGGGGCCCTACCATGATCGCTTATAGCAGTATTATTTCCATCTTACTAAATTTCTGCTTTTAAAAGCAACTTTATAGTATACGTCATAAGGTTGTCTTTCTCGACTGACAATTGGTATTGTTGAAATAGTACTGTTTGAAGAGCTTATGGTAAACCCCCAGAATCATGGTTAAAATCATCCCATTTTTCTAGAATATCCTGTTGCTTTTAGGATTTTCTGATGTGTTTTATATATATAATAATATTATCATCTCGCTAGGGCTTGCCAAAAAACCAGTTTTTCAAATTGTAAAAATAAAATAAAAAAAATAACATCAAAGTCTTTCCAAATTTAAGCAGTGCAATGCAAACTTAAAATGATTAAAAGAAATAATCGTTATATAACACTTTGTAAGGACCTATTATTGTTTAAAATATATATTTAGATGAATGCTGCCATAAGACTATAAAATTAAGGCAAAAGATATTATGAACCATAGAACATTTATTCGTAGATATTGTCTTTTACTTTTGGCATAATAAGAACTTTAGCATAGCTATTTATTCCTTATTCTGTCAGGTACAAGGTTCATATCTATGTACATATTGTTGATATAATATTACATTATTGGTGGATTCTGTACTTAACCTAAAATTGTAACAAAAACCCACGCCAAAACCCACTGACTATCAAAACTAGCCAAAACTTTTCCCAACAATTCGCGAATCTCAATAAAATAGATAAATTAACATGAATTAATACTTTAGTGAAATTTAGGAATTTATTAACACTCGGATAAAAATAACTCGTAAAATATAAAAAATCATAAAATCTAGACAGAATGGTAACACTCCTAGACTACAGGCACATGCCAAAAATAGATGGGTCATATGAACCACCAGGTGACGTATATAGGACGATATATAAGTATAAAATAATAAGATTCAGCACTTTGCCGTCACCTGTAAGTGGTCCAACTGAGTGCAGGTGAGAGTTCAGAAGTTCAGGTAGAATGAGTTTGTTTTGGTCACTTATTTTTGTACGGCATTGCTATCGTCGATAGAACCATGACAAATAATAACAAAATGTGTAGTGCCGTACAAAATGGTGTGCCAGAAATGCGGTATTTTTGAAGTGAAACTTCTTTATCGGGGTTGGAAAAAAAATGTAACATTTTTTCGTTACGCGTCACATTTTTCCGTTACGCGCCATTTTTGTTCTTATCCCTACCACGCGTGATTCGAAGTATACTTTCTCCAGCGGAGTAGGGATTAGCAATAAACTTTATTTAACCAATTTCTGTAAAGTTGCATACAGTAAATTATTTTTTGAAAAATAACGTCATAAAGAAGTTTCACTTCTTCACTTCTTACGAGTGTACGCTAGTACACGCACACATTTTTTAATTTGGTCACTTAATTCTGTACGGCATCAGTTTCATACTCTTTCAGTACAGCTTCTAATCCAATGATAATGCCGTACAAAAATAAATGACCGAAACGGACTGACTCTACCTGCACTTCTGAATTCTCATGCACTCAGTTGGACAGCTTACAGGTGACAGAGTGCTGAAAATCTTATTATTTTATGCTCTTATATCTTTCTATATACGTCACCTGGTGGTTCATATGACCCATCTATTTCTGGCATGGGCCTGTAGTCTATCCAATTGTCTGTTATATCACCCAATAAATAGGTACTTAAGCCTAATAAGCCCACTTCAAATATATTGGATGTCAACATTTATAACGCTGACTTGGGGTTTCCAGGGTTGCCACCCCTCGTGTCGAGATACCTCTGCAGCAGTTCCCAGGCGCGATCTATTTGCGTCTGAGTGTGTTCATAGCTCCAGTAGGGGCTGAAAACTACGTTTGCTATCGCAACTTGCTCTACGTTTGAAGGCTGAGCGTTTACCCGTTGTCTTGCTTCTTCCTCGCTCAGGTTGTTTCTTGCTTGTATCCGTTTAACCGCCTGTAAGAGCGATAACAATGAAAGGGGTTAAATGAACCTCATGTTGTGGCGCTCGCGCTGATCTCTACACATTATACGGAATTTTAGCGCCATCTAGAGAAAAAATGATCGCAGTTTTTTCATAATTATTGAATTTCGTATATATACGTAAGTATTTTTTATGAGATATTGAAAGGCAAACAAGGAGCAGGGGCCCTACCATGAACGCTTAAAGCAGTATTATTTCCATCTTGCTAAATGTCTGCCTTTATAAGCAACTTTATGGTATACGTCATCAGGTTGTCTTTCTCGGCTGACAATTAGTTTTGTTGAAATAGTACTGTTTTAAGAGCTTATGGTAACCCGCCTGATTCCCTGATGGTAAGAAATTTACGACGCCTAGATACATCAAAGGTGGTAATGGTGCGTTGCCAACCTGAGGGCGTTATGTTAGACTTCGAGCAAAAGTACGTTTACCGGCTACCTTACCCTCCGAACCATAACACGTCATGGCACTGACGTTGTAGCTGCTGGAATAGGTAAGGCGGTGGTACCAATCCGGGCAAATCGCTACGAAACTCTACCACTTAGTAGGATGTTACGGTGTTAGTGACAGTACGCCTATACTCGCCTTTCATGAGCAGCCTGGCAGAAAGGAAGATGGTCTATTCAGCAAAGGAGCCCGGACCACACGGGGAAAATCCAAAACGGGGTCGCAGTTTTTTCGTAATTATTGAATTTCGTATATATAATAAGGAAATTATTCAATTTTGGTTACGTTTTGGACACTTTTGTTTAGTTAAAGTAAAGGAAGTGAAGTATTGGTTAATAATTGATATATCGTGTATTTTTTTCATTGCCGTCAAATCTCACTAAATGAGCTTGAGTAACCTAAAATGACTGCCTATAAACCATTTATGATTGATAATTTTGAATAATTTAAATTAGATTTAAAGCCCAGTTTCTATAATCAACGAACGGATACGAATTTAATCCGTTAATATAACCAGTTGTAGTTCGCCTTAAAGTAAAGAAGCGCTGCTCAAAGTTATACAAACTGTTTAGAGTTAACAATAAAAAACAGACGACTGTAGTTACACTTTGTACTATTCGTACAAACGACTACCATTCGTTAACAAAACGACTCGTTTCTTGAATATAAGAACCGGGTAACTTGGTGCAAATTTTACTTGACTAATACTAGATACTGACGTCCATGCCAAAGAAAAACAAAGAGAGTGGACGATGTTAAGTGAACCTTATGTAAAGCGCCGATCTCAAATAATTATGTTCACTTTAAACAGGTCATGTGGAAAGAATGACAGATAAAAGATTGACAAAGCAGATATACAATGCGAATGTGGATGGATGTAGGCATCCTGGGAGACCAAGGTTGACATTTCACGATCAGATCAATCGGATATTATCCGAGGGTGGTGTCAAGAGTCTCCGAAACCGGCGTGTTTGTATGAAAAGGGTAATGAATGTGAAGGAAGCAAGACAGGTTTGTCAGAATCGTGAGGTCTGGTACTCGATACTCTCTGCCTACCCCGTAAGGGACCTGGCGTGAAGATATTTATGTATGTATGTACTTTAAACAGTTGCCGCCACACTAATGAAACTTATGCGCCCGTTCATCTAAAGATTAACTTCACTTTTGCTTACAAAAAAACGACGGATTACACTCCGGGAGTGCCAGCAGAAGTGAAAACATTTTTTTTTTTAATCATTTTTGATATTTTGGAATGGTTAGGGAATAATTTTGAATCAGTATGAAAGTACTATCATTTATGTGGTAGAATACAATATTCATTTACTGCGCTATCGTAAACAAACATGACAACACGAACATTTGCGCAAACGTCCTGCGCCGTCTTACGAATTTTCGATCAGGGCACTTGTCCTGACGCAAGTTCAGAAGTTTTTACCCATTCCAAAATAAATTGCGCAACGCTGCTAAAGAAGTATTTACTTCAAAAATGACGTTACACACCAGATAAACGTACGTACGTACGTACGGTGCGTACTTTTTGTTAATAAGAGGATTACTATTGTTAATGCCAAAGTGCTTAGACCACTAGGTACATTTGGTAAATCCATGATTTTTAATACATAATTTTGTATGTAAGACATATTACTGCTACCACAAGCCACACTAATCAATATTTTTGTTAGTTAATTTCTACAGAAACGTAACTGTGCACGACGACCATAAACAATGACCATAGACACATCGGCGAGAGTGACCCAATCCGAAGGATGGCACGCGTCGGTACTTAAACGATAATATAAGTTAGGTAAAATGTTAATGTTTTAAAGGATTTTGCCCTTGGTAATCTATCGGCCTCAGTAACGAAATTTTCGTAACGAGTATTACTGGTTAACCTTTATGTGATAAGACATCGAATAAGCGCACGAGTCTCCTGATGGTAAGAGACAACCGTGGCCAATAGACATTGCAGATGTTGTAGCTGCGTGGCTGTCTTTTTGGCCGAGGTATTAGGCTATTTACTGTGCAAAATTACAAGCTACCCGGGCCGGAATATGACAGTCATTATGGCGGTAGGAATAGGCAAGGCGACTTCTAACTCCGACGAGTTTGCAACACGGCACTGATACATATTAGAGCTCCATACTTAACTGATTTACAACTCCATATGGAGAATATTTCACACAATTTCTGGCTGTTAATAGCTACCAGAAGACGTGCTAACCACAATTTCCATTTTTTTCTATTTGAATAATTTTGCATTAATAAAAGCCAGTGACCTCATCTGGTGGTATGATGACGGTCCAGAGCTGGTGGCAGTACCGGTACCACTTGGCCCGCACCATGACAGCGGCCTCCATCACCACGACGCGGTACCCCTGCGCACCGAGCGCACGGATCCGGCTCTCAGTCTCCGAGATCACAGCCGGCCAGGTTATTGCGTTAAGCTTTTCTAGTTGCTCCTGAAATTTTTACAAATTGGATAAAAATTAACACTACAAAGTACAAATTAAAGTTATTTTCAGCCTTGGCATTATCTGTCTCTGACATCCATTTCTTTAAATCAGTCATTAAGTTGACATTTTCAATACCAAATTGACATTGGAATAAAAATACAAACGATTTAATGGTAGATTAAATGTTAGTTGACGCCTCTATGTGCGTAAGACATTAAAAAAAATTCACAGTTACTTTAAAAAAACTTGTAGGTAAATAAGTAAACCGTGTTACGTTGCCATCCACGCGGTAAAAAAATCAACAATTTTACAAATTATGTTGCCTGAGCGAAAAAAGGCCGAGCCGTTAGCTATATAGACATATAAATATCTTAAAAATAGAATTGAATATATTTTATTTATAATAGTACATAAACATAAAATGAGATACACATTTGATACATTATTGCTTAGGGTTTTAAATCTTGGCTTGGTTCAAATTTAAGTCCCACCAACTTCGTCGTCAGGGGTATTGATCACTTTGTTAACAAATTTTATTAATTTTATGAAGTAGTTTTCATAATCTAAACCAGTGGTGGGCAATTACGGCCCGCGGGCCGAATCCGGCCCTTGAGAGGTTTTAATCCGGCCCGCCGAGGGTGTTTTTAGAAAAAATATGAACCTCCTTAAAAAAAATAATAGTCGAAATGTTAAAAGACTATTGAAATTTGAACAATTAAGATACTGAATCGATACTTCAAACATATATATTGCGTATTTCATATGTTAAGACTTCATAAATAGATTTTATTTTAATAAAGGATTGTAAAATAAAAATAAATGCCTTATGTTAACTTTATACAACGTTGTATAATCGTAATATTTACTGCTATTTTTAGGTTTTTTAATAAACCGGCCAGCCTCAAGATTAATTATAATTTACTGGCCCGCCACGAGATTTTTTTTTAACTAACCGGCCCGCAGTCAAAAGATTTTGCCCACCCTTTAGCTAAACCATAACTAAAACCAAAAAAACAAAGTGTGCACATATCAACACACGCACGCACTCCATAACGCATAATAGCACGCACGCACGCACTCGACAACGCATACACACCCAAAAACAGTCGCCACTGATCTCGCCAATGGACATCTCTTTTCCACCCTACGGCTAAAGCCGAGCGGCAAGACCCTCACCCCGCAGTAGTCCGAGGTGTGGTCCGTCCGGAGACAGCGATTGGCGTTGTAAATAATGTCCATAATGGTGGTAATTCTGCTGTTCACAAACTAAACTTAATTTAGATGCATGCTATCTTTCTCAAATGGAACAGAAACAAAAGAGACGGAACGTTTTAGACACGTGAGATTAGTCCGAACATGTCAAATCGCGATGTTTTTAATCGACGTTTTCCGAGTAATAGTTTAAACGTCTGTAGAAAGGACGTGTACGGTCTAATTTGACAGCGCTAAAAGTGTTTTGTCTCTTTCTGTTTATTTCGTAGAAAGAAGACAGCGATAACTTAAAATGAGTTTAGTGAGTGCGCAACAAAATTACCACCATTGTCCATATAAATAATGTACTCACTGAGCACTATGCTTTCTCACAAAAATTCGGTGAAGTTACAAAAACCTTTCGGTTAGCTAACACATAAGTTATTTAAAAGTGCTAACTATACTTCAAAAATTCAAATATTAAACCAACTATAGCGGCCAATATTGTTCGACACAACTATCATCGCAAGTTGGAACATATTCTGCATCGCGTTATTACAATTTCTTTATCATGTTGCACAGCTGGCTAAGAACTACATTTTGCCGTCATTGTGTGATGTCATCATCTACCCACATATTTAAACATCTTCACTATCATTCGCAGTTATAAATTTTTGGATAAGAGGACGTTGAGTAAAAAGTGAAATGAATGAATGAATACTTTTTATTATGCACCAAAATTTACAATAAAAAATACACACTCTTTCACTTATTATTTAACTTAGGTGCACAAAGGCGGATATGCTTACTTTGTCACTAAAAACGAGCTGTCCAAGTTTTCTCCTGTCCACTTCGCCGGTGTCTGTGATCATATCACGGCCGAAGGTTTCAGCGATAGTTTGGTTCAGCGGCGTGCCTGGACTGTAGAGCTCGTGGGCGATTATATCACAGTTTACAACTGCAGCTCCTTTCAATCTAGTGAGAGACGTCATCTTTAAAGACGTTCATAATGAAAGAACTGTATACGTACTATAAAGTCGTAAAGGCATAGGTTTCAAGGATAGTGCACACTTTTGACTAGATCGCTTTTATTCAGATTTGTGCTAAGTTAAGCCGATACGCTGCGGCTCGTCCAAGTGTGCTATCCTTAACTTATAAGAAGAATTCAGCGAACAAGACACGGCTCGCCTGATGGTAAGAGGTAACCTTGACCTATAGACACCATAGATGTTATAGATGCGTCACTGTCGCATGGCCGGAATGTTAGGCCACTTGTACAAGTCTACCAGCTACCCTAGCTTCCGGGCCGGCACATGACAGAGTTATTAAGGCGACAGGAAAAGGCTACTCGGGCAAGTTGCTGAGCATTCTACTACCAGTGGTCTAGTTGGTAGTGACCTAACCCAGTGCTCACCTCTTACGAGCTGACTGACGGACAGGCAGATGGTATATTCTTCTCAGCAGACCCGGACCAACAACCAATAACAATATAGGCAGACTTTTATATTTCAATTAATCGTTTAAACTATAAATTGTTACTTCCATTTCTTTTGTTATATTGCTCCGCTGGTTCGGTCATGTGGAAAGAATGACAGATGAAAGATTGACAAAACAGATATACGATGCAAATGTGGATGGATGTAGGTACCCGGGGAGATCAAGGTTGACATTTCACGATCAGATTAGGTACTCGGATATTATCCGAAGGTGGTGTCACGAATCTTCAAAACCGACGTGTTTGTATGAAAAGGGTAATTAATGTGAAGGAAGCTAGACAGGTTTGTCAGGATCGTGAGGTCTGGGACTCGATACTCTCTGCCTACCCCGTTAGGGACATGGCGTGAAGATATGTATGTACGTACATTTAAGAAATGAGCATGAAGCAAGGCGATAGTTATGGAGTAACACATATGGAGTGAAAGGGATGGAAGATTTTTATAGACATTCTCCTTTATCTCACAGTGGAGATTGTTAACGTGTCATAAAAATCTGCAAGTAAAAGTATTTTTCTTAACGACTATTTATTGCCATAAAGATATCCGTATGGTTGTTTGCTGTAAAATATTGTAAAATGAAATTAGTAAATAATAAGGATACATACCTTAACTTCTCCGTAATACTACTTTTGCCACTGGCGATGCCCCCGGCTAAGCCGATGACGTATGGCCAATCCGGTATATGAGGATTAGGCTGTCAAGGAAAAAAAATATTTTATGTCAATATAACATATTTCTTCAATATTAAACTTAGATTGTAGTGTATATGTTTCTTTTTAATAGTCTGCCACGCATATGCAGGCGTATTTTTGTTACAGATGCAATAAACAAAAGCCGCAATTATTTTATTAAAAAAAGAACGAAATATGAATGCATACTAATAAAATTACAGATTTGTCTGTTGTTTTTTCACGGATAAACTGCTATACCGATGTTATTAAAATTTGATATGCATATAGCTGAAGGTCCGAGTTCAGCATAGGCTATTTTTCTTTCAAAACTGTACCCCCATAGGACTATAATAGGGGATGGACCTTTGTATAAAAATTGTTACTATTCTACGCTGACGATTGACGAAGTCGCAGGCAAAGAGTTAATAATAAAATTAAGATTTGCAAACTTTTCCAAGTATTGTAAGATATGTTATTGTAATTGTAGTGCAAATTTATCATTTGAAACCAATCACAACTCCTATACATAGAGGACTTATAATTCATTAATAAGTAACAAAAGACCGTAGGTTCAAATCCAGACGGGGGCGAGGATTTTTTCTTTCTTTAAAATTTATAAAAGTAAAATTTAGTGAAATATTTTAAAACTTTCTTGTAATTGTGTAATATTTTATCAGCAACTGCTGATTTGGTAGTTTTACTCGTAGTTCTAATGGTGTATTTATTGATAACTGGTTTTCAGTTGTAAGAGGGCTAATACTTTATTAATGGGTGTGTGCACTATCTGGTAAAAAGTATAAGCAGAATTAACCAAATGTCTACTAAAATTTAATATGGGCTATTGGAACTAATAGGATATGAAAAAGTAATTAAGATAAGTAAATGAATAAAATAAATCTACCTTTGGTTCCTTCAATATTGTTCCTAAGAGCCGCATCCGCTGATTGCTCGAGCTCACTTTATCTTCTTCCTCAGAATGCTTCTTGGGATCCGCAGCTAAACCTATTACATACGAGTCTAACGGTTGGAATCCTTTTTCTATACGTTTCTCATTGATTTTGACTGCCCCACGAACAGTTTCTTCACTTACAACTATTAACTAAAAAGGAGATTTTAATAAAGTCTTGGATCTAATTGAGTTCCAACATAACTTTTTCTTGTAACCGTTAGTCTAAGCATGCGACATCGCTCATACAGTGTCATACTATTTTTGCATTCAATCAGACACATCCTAATCATATTGTTAATAATAATAGTATTAGATTTTAACTTAGTCTATTATTAGTGAAAATTCCCGGTGTTGTTTCTGGTCCCCTAAGTGGAATAGACCATCTGCCTATGTGCCAGGCAGCTCGTAAGAGGCGAGCATAGGTTACGCAGGTCGTTACGGTAAAGACCACTGGAGGTAGTGTATATCCACCAGCTTACCCAATCCTGTCACCATGACTGTCATGTTCCGGTATGAAGGGACAGCTAGGCAACTTAAAAATCTATAGTATCTATAGGCCAGGGTCGTCTCTTACTATCAGGAAACCTGTGCTTGTTAGCTAAACGATCATATAAAAAACAATATCAATTTTGGACTTAGGAGCTTTCCAGGAACCTATTCTGCTAATTTTATTAGGATTTCTTCAATGTAATTCTTTAATGATTCTACAATGTGTTTCGATTATAAGTAATAGAATTATAAATAGCTATTTAAATACTCTATACTATTATACTATATATATTATACCTATACTATTTCAACTTACTTGAAATTTAGGTTCAACAATAGTTGGGCCATATAAATCTTGAATGGGTAACACATTATATTCCAAGTCGGGGTTGATATCTGTTAGAAAGTCTAGCACAGCCTTTATTCTCTCCTCCACAGGTTGTATTAACTCCCACAGTTTTTTTGCTGTAAAATATTTTTTTTATTTACATAATATACGAGTCTCAGTTTTAATTTACGCAACCACATCAAAAATGTATAACATTCTTACTTAAGTTTATATCTGTTTGCGAAAAATAATAATAAATTAATCGCTTAAATACTAATCCACAGTATGTTAGTAAGAAAAATGCTAAAACTGCGAAAAACGAACTCCAACGACAGTCTCAATACCAATCATATAAAATTTATCAACATCCCAGTAGGAGTTTCTGAGTTAAACAGAATAATATATAAATTTTTGTATATTATCTTGACAAAGTCGTCAATTTTCATTCATTTCATTTATCATTCACTTTATCATCATGACCTGTCTTCCCAAAAAGAATTAAGTAGTATTTAATTAGTTTATTATTGGATAAGTGTAAGTAAAAAAGAGTTGAATTGATAATCCCGTGTTGATCCGGGCTCCTTTGTAGAATAGACCATCTGCCTTCCTGTGCCAGACAGCTCGTAAAAGGCGAGCATAGGCTTGCCGTCACTTACACCGTGATATCTGACTAGGTGGTAGAGTTTCGCAGCGACTCACCCGGATTGGTACCACCGCCTTACCTATTCCTGCCGCCATAACGTCATTACGTGTTCCGGTTCGGAGGGTAAGGTAGCCGGTAAACTTACTTTTGCTCGAGGCCTAACATCCCGGTCTGTGGTTGGCAACGCACCATTACGACCTTTGGTGTCTCTAGGCGGCGGGAATTTCTTACCATCAATAAATCCGTCTGCTTGTTTGTCTTCCAATTACATAAAAAAAAAATCTCCTTTATGAAGTTGTTTAAAAAATATGTTTAGTCAAGGATATTTTATCAAGCTTTAATTAGTTTTTAATTTATTTCAAAATAAGCAGGGGGATGTTTGAAATGCTAAGACAGAAAAGACAACACTGAGGTGTTTTATTTATATAATGAGTCAAGAAAATCCTACGGGTTTTAACAAAAATAACATTACAAGTATTTTTCAGCTCTAAATCAACTTAATCGCCTCTGTGGTCGAGCGGTCCGGGTGTTGGACTTGACTGCATGAGGTCTCGGGTTCGAATCCCGGGTCGGCCAACAAAAAGAAAATTGGATTTTTCCAATTTTCTAATAAAAAAAAAATGTTGGTCGGGATTGCAAACGTGCCCGGTTGGCGATAGGCTTGCCACCTATCACATAATGGGACTCAGTATCTTCGGCTAGTCGTGGGTGCCCTGGTTGTGCCTCTGCCTACCAC
Organism: Calephelis nemesis; assembly: GCA_002245505.1. Classification (NCBI taxonomy): domain Eukaryota; kingdom Metazoa; phylum Arthropoda; class Insecta; order Lepidoptera; family Riodinidae; genus Calephelis; species Calephelis nemesis. The sequence goes on along the minus strand of NJDD01001186.1, from coordinate 114,914 downwards.
TTCGGGGATATGGGCGTGAAGATACTTTTTTAAATCAACTTAAATCAAAACTCACATTATATACTATTGCGTGACTAGTTGTGGTTGTTAAATTGAGTAACATGACCTTTGGTAAAAACATTTGTATTTAAAGAGACCAACAATTATTATCAACATTATTATCTTTTGAAAATTTGTTATTAATATGTACTGCTCTCCCTTTTCTTAAATTCCATTACAGAGTAAGGTAGCCAATAAACTTACTTTCCTCATATATTTGATATTTTCCATCATCGACGCTTGGTAAAACTTAAAAATATAAGAAACTTTTCTTAGCTTAGCATAGTACATCATTAATACTTTAGTTCCTATAGATGTGTAACAAATACATTACATACAAGAGTTCCAACAAGTGCCAACTATGAAAAGTATAAACTATAAAGCTCAAGTTATCCATGTTCTTGTTTTTATTCACAGACCAATTAGAGTACTACTTTTTGTTTCTGTAACAGGAAGAAATATCATTATTAAATATTTTAACTTACATTTAATCATATTAACGTCAGTCACACCAACAGTCACATGTTTTGTGGCTCTCAGTACAGCCTGTGAAAGAAGGATTTTGTGCCCATTATGTAGTCTGTCAAAAGTACCCCCAAGTACAACATACTCATATGTTTTAACAGGTTCAACGTCCGAAACTTCTTTAGTATCATCAGCATCTACAAAATACATATACAAACACATAAAAACATTGCCTAATAACTAATTAAATAAATAAATATCCCTGGACAAGTTACATAAATTGAATCTAACCCCAAAGTAAGCAAATTATATGCTTGTGTTATGGGTGTTGGTCAACGTTACTATTACATAGAAATACTTAAATAGATACCAGAATAAATTTAATAAACACCTTTGTGAATTCTTAATTTTAAAGTTCAGTTGCAATATTATCAAAAGAAAAATTAACTTAACTTCTACAACAAATAATTTTTTTATGTATTATTAATTACTATGTTAAAGAAATAAATCTTACCAGTTTTTGATACAGGCACTTTTTGCATATTTACATTATCTACATTTTCTACATATTTTTGTAAATTATTCACATCTTCAGTTATATCTGTGTCATATAAAATTACATCTATTTTTCGATTTGTTTTAATTTTCTTAGCATTATCTATAGGTTTTATAAGAAGTCTCACATCCAAATTGCCATATTGTGAAGACGCCTAAAACCAAACAAGGGTGAATGAAAGGTCAAAGATGCTTTCGAAAAACCCATTCCTTGGCAATTGTTCTTGGGGTACAGTGATTACTTGTGCATCAGCTGATTGATTGCTTCCTGTTATATATAGAAGAAAATGATAATACCAATTATATTAGTGCAGGGTTAAGAGTACTTACTTATATGTTTTTATATTATTAAGTAGGCATATAATCTAAAAACTTGACTAAAGTTACTGGGATCAATTGAATGTTTAATTACAGTAACTGATAAATGGCGAAGGATCATGGAGGATGATAAAGGTGTAATTTATAGCATTTTTTTATTTTTATGGTATTGGAAGGCAAACAAGTAGATAGATTTCTTGATGGCAAATAATTCACACCGCGTAGCGACACCAAAGGTGGTAATAGTGCGTTACTAAACTCGGTAAGGTCGGGAAGTTAAGCCTGAAGCAAACGTAAGTTTACCAGCTACCTCATCCTTCGAACCATAAAATGGCAACGGCAAGCACTGGCGTTATGAGGACAGAAATAGGTAAGGCGGTGGTACCAATCCGGGCGAGACCCAATTTTTCTAATTCTTTTTTGTTATGTTGGTTATTGCCAGAATAAGGTTTTTATGAAGAAAAAAAGTGGGAAGTAGCAGGGAAAATGGCAAAACAATACTTTATTTTTTCCAATACAAACTGAATTGGTGGAACGAAGTTACAGGGATAGCTAGTGTTTAAATTAAAGAGTTACATACTAAGATAAGGCTTTATAAATCCTAAACCATTACCTAAAAAGAATTTTTTAATACCTATTAAAAAAATTACATTCCATTTATAGTCACATTTTTTTTTATTTTGAATATATGGCGTATGGTGGACACCAAAGAGAATTGATTATTGTCACATCTTTAATGACACTTGCCAGGTTAAGACGAATTGATTGAGCTAAGAATCATCAAAATCGGCCAATGGTTTGGTCTCTACTACATACATAGATTAGTAAACACATTACCCACTTTTGTGTTTTGCAGTCAGATAAAAATAATTAAAAATTGTAATATCAGAATATAGAGTTTATAGTAGTAAAGCTACATTGTAAAAAATGAAATGATAAAAACTGATATCACGTTCAAAGTACAACTGGTTAAATGTAAAAGTAGATAAGGTGCTTTGTTGATATTATGTTATTAGTATTACAGAATTATCTTTATAAAAGTAACAAAACTAGTTGCGAATTTTCTTTATGGAGTATGTAATAGGCTATTAAAATTTTAACTAATATGTAGCTTATCTATCTTTCAACATTATAGCGGTTTAGAAGTAAAAGGCAACAGTGAGACAAAATTTCCAAAGTTTTTGAGATTAGTACATAGGGACAAATTGAGGACGATGGACAGATTTTAATGCAGTAAATGTCGAAATTGGTCTAATAATCAAATATATGTATGATTAACAGAAGTTTAACAATTTCAAGTTAGATAAGTTGTAAGCTTAGTATTTTAAATAAACCTTGAGTAATTAACTTGCAGACTGACTGATTAATTGTTGAATTGGTAGGGAGATATATCTTATAAGGTGCCAAAAGGAATAAAAATGTTTAAGTTATATTTAATGACAGGGCAATAAATGGTACATCCCTAAAAAGATAAAATGAAATGAGTGCCTACTACCACTTTATGATAACTATGCTACGCACAATGCTTTTACACTTTTCAAAAAATAAATATGACATACCTTAGAATAGATGTCATTTATTTGTTTATTAATCACTGGTAGCAAATTTTCTGAGCTACCATTAAAATTCACGTACAAAACCTTCTTTACATATTGTGACACCTTTGAACAGAGTTTTTGAGCCTTCGCAGCATGAGATACAAATAGAATTCCATTATTAGCCATTATTACTAAAACAGTACAAAAAGCAAAATAAAGTTTAGTATAAAACGTTAAAATATACTTAAATTTATAAGAAATACCTACCTGAATCATAATTATACATAAAATTTGAATAAATCACAGATACAAACAATATAATTACGGATACATAGAGTAATTTATTGTACATGTAAACTGGTAGAATTAATCTTACAGTGCCTTTTGAGTAATAAACTTTTTTAGTTATTTATACTGATAACTTAAGCACCAATAATAAAATGATTTTACACTTTAGACTAGAACTACTTGGCAAAATTTTAGTAAAGTTCACCTTTTCGTTACCTACAACGGCAAGTAATCAAACAGTAATTAGATATTTGTTTTTTATGTTTAATTAAATTAACACATTATAACAGCTTGACAAAAATAAAATTACAATTTACAAATTATTAAATTAAATTTTAAGACAAACTAGTGTAGGTAGCCCGTCCTCAGGCTGTTGTCATTTGTCAAATGACAACTTATCTATGATGACAACCAGGGCTGCCAGGTGAAAATGTGCCGCAATCGTACCACAGCGTAAAAAAAGTCGTACATCAGGGGAAAATTTGAAAAAAAAATCGTACCGACAATAATTATCGA
>NJDD01001186.1:61329-100471 GCA_002245505.1 Calephelis nemesis | reverse complement strand
GGGCGAGTAGCTGCGAAACTCTACCACCTAATCAGAAGTCACGGTGTTATGACGATAAGCCTATGCTCGCCTTTTACGAGCTGCCTGGCAGGAAGGCAGATGGTCTATTCTGCAAAGGAGCTCGGACCAACAATGGGAATGATAGGAGCATGTGTTCACTCGCTAAATTCTGTTATGTTAAAAAACGAAAAAAGTATTCATGGCTATTGTTTAATAACAAACAATAATTGACAGCCTCGTTGCTCGTGAATCAAGTTGCTAGCGAGGCACCTATAAGATCTTTGGTGTCTATTATCGTTAATCTCTTACCTACATTACCATCAGGTGCGCCGTGTTTTTGTTCGTTGTTTTATCACATAAATGTATATCGATACGTCGATAATTAAACAAAAATGGAATTTGAATATACATGTATGGGTAACCACCCAAGTCGAATCACAATACTCCAGAAACAGTCTCACGATTATTTTAAAAACTTAGTGAGCCTACATAAAAAACTCACAAATGCAGTATAAGGCCGGGTGCCATTAATTTTGAGAGAGCGAACAAAAAGCCTAATTATGTCCTGCTTTATCTGGACGCTTAGCAACCCTATTTCTATAGCTCGATTCGCATTGCTATATTCCTATTTCCTTTGTAAGAAGGGTAACCAAACAAAGAAACACACATTGGAATTTATACATGGATTGAAAAATTACAATCTATAACGCTATACTTAGATATGTTATTGAAATTGCCTGTTAAATGCCAAAGTTTATTCCTTTATCTGCCTCGTTGGCAAATAAGTGTAGTTTATCAAAGCTCAAGTAAAATTTTAAATTTGTAGTTAGTTAGACTCATACGAGATAGTTACATTTGCCACTTTTGTTAGTATTCGTATAAAATGTTGAACTTTGACTTAAAAGCTATGAACAAAAAGGTAAAGGATTAATAGTTACAATGTGCAGCTTATTTTTGTGGCGACTAAAAACATTTAACGTATAAAAAAGATAACACAATGGAAATTAATTAGGCTAAAATTTAGTATTTAGTATTAGAAAAAAATATATGCACCTATGCTTCCATAAACGAGTTGTAGTTGGTATATTCTTCAAATGAGCCCTGAGTCAATACCGCTACAGTTTCTGGTCGCCAGGAAATTCAACGGATTATTTTTCTTACGATATATGAAGAAAAGAACACACCTCTTAGCGACAAGGTTTCTCACTTTCTTTTTCCACACGAAGACGAAGAAGATATAGAATCCAAGAGCTATATTCGCGATGTCAACTACCACCCAGTACCAGTTGGAGCCACCCACAGCAAAACTTATAACTTCTACCGTCCAATTCACTCCCATTACTACGAACAGCTTCAAGTACAGACTATACCTAGAATTAAGGGAACATAACGTAAATTAGAAATATTTTACTTTATTGAATCAGGCGACTTTTAAAATATTTATAAAATGGAATGTATATTTTGTATGACATTGGAATGCAAAGAAGCAGACGAATTTCCTGATGGTAAGAAATTCGCGTCGCCTAGAGATACCAAAGGTGGTAATGGTGTGCTACCAACCTTATGCCGGGATGTTAGGCCTCGAGCAAAAGTAAGTTTACCAGGCTACTTTATCCTCCTTTCCTTCAGCATGTTCCTTATATTGAAAATAATACTGTAAAATTTTATAAATCAATACACCAAAATTAAGGGTGTCGTAAGTTTCATAAGTCTATGTATGTGTATCTGTCCGGAGCATAATTTTTAAACGAATAGACCGATTACGATGCGAACTTATGTTTGACGGCTCAAGTGATCGAGATAGTTCATGTAATGTAGCTAGCTACATTACAGATAGTTTTTATCGGGGGTTAATGTACATTTTTACATACATACATACATATCCTCACGCCAAGTAACTTACGAGATAGGCAGAGAGTATCGAGTGCCAAACCTCACGATTCTGGCAAACCTGTCTGGCTTCCTTCATATTCATTACCTACTCTTTTCATATACCGGATTCGGAGACTCTTGACACATGGAACATTTTTAAAGTTATGATTATGTCGTATTATATGTTTTTAAAGTAAAATATTTTAATGTTTCCTGTAGCAGAGAGAAAAATACTTTTTAATAAGTTCAAATCACAATAGCATCCCAAACTTTTGTGGAATGCTATCTAGTTGATGCGTCTAGGTACTACAAGATAGGTTAACAGGTTTTATTTCCTATTCTGTGACTTAGGCTTCCAAGTTATAGGTATACTACAACAAAGAAACACGCACATAATAATAAATAAATAATAATAAATAAATAAATATTCCTGGACAAATCACACGAATTGAATCTAACCCCAAAGTAAGCAAATTATATGCTTGTGTTATGGGTGTTAGTCAACAATTCTAATACATAGAAATACTTAAATAGATACCAGAATATATTTAATAAACACCCAGACCTGGAAATGCAGACATCTAAATGTTCATCACACAAATGCCTGCCTCCGTCGGGAATCGAACCCGAGCCTCGCGTGTGGTCGATGTAGTTAAGCGTGTAGGTACGTTAGCCACTCGACCAACGAGGCGGTCAGGAACACATATACCAACAATTTGCAGAATAATATTTATTGAATCGTAAGCAAGGTAAAGCACTCAAAATATACATGTCCAGTCTTTGTAAGTCGAGCTACTGAAGAACTTGATAATATTTTCAATATGTAGTTAATCCGTTTCGTCCCGTCTTTCTCAAAGTGGGCTACGCCCCTTTATCGGCGCTGCAAGCCTAGAGGGCGGCGGTATAAATCTTGAAAAAAATGATTTTTTTTAAACTTCAGGTGAAACAAATATGTTTTTGAGGTTATTGACAAGAAAAAACGAGGTGGGGGCGCTACAAAACAACTGATTTTCAAAGTGGGCGTTACATGAAGTAGGTAAGTTTGAAACTTCTGGTTTAGTCTTTCTTGAATTAAAATACATGTCTCTTTTATGTTTGTTTAAGTTGTTTTTTTTATTAAGTACATTTTATCAGATTGCTTATACCATACCTTTGTTTGTCCTTCTTTAACTTGTCACTTCGAGAAGACTCTGCTCCCTTTAGAATGGCTGTCTCTTGTCTTATGGATCGGATTCGGTTAGCCGTCACCGAAAAGAATGTTACGTTGCATACCACCAATATGAAGACGGGAATAAAGAAGTACAACAGTTCACTGAGCCAATCTAAAATAAACAAATTTTAAAAAAACATGAAAAAAATTAATTTAGAAACATAATTTTATTGTTTATTTAATAAATTATAGTGTATTTAGAATGTATGAATTTTTCACATCACATCAAACTTTTCATATTTAAGTGTTTCTTTGTTTAAGAATATGAATATTTGGAAGTTTTACCAAGCGCCGACGATGGAAAATATCAAGCATATACTTTGTTCGCTATACATTGCGGGCTAAAAAACTGCTAAATATTTAACCACTTGTTTCCGACAAAAATTGTACCTAAAAGGAATTTTGAAGTCTGATATGAATCGTTACTACCACAGAAGTTTTCGTTAAGGTGTCAATACGCCCTGAGCCTTTACCAAGAGTTAGTATAGATTACGTTCGGTAAGTTACGTGTCGAAATCTATGACACTTTTGGTCTAAAAATGTGTTTCTCTTACAGAGGCGCTGTTTAAAGTTTTCATACAAATAATTGACAGAGACGGTAGCGAGTATAGTAAAGTTGACAAGCCGTAAACTCATGTTAAGGGCTCTGTATAGAAACGTACAATGTTTGAAATAGGAAAAAAGCTTTAATCGATTAATCTTAGCTTGTTGAGTGTAAAGCACTATGATGATTAGGTACTTGGATGTGGCTCTCCATAACTGTCTAACTGTCTACGATTCGCGAAGGGTTTATTATTTATTGCCCATTCCTTAAACCCGCATCGTTTTTACGACTTACGTTCAAAAATGTTTCTTTCAGAATATATTGACGGGGAAAGTTATGAAGCTTCTACAGTATTTGAGACTTGCATAAGCACACTATTTTAATTGTAACTTAAGTTTTTTGGGGCATAATACGGCAACCCCTCTCCCCTGATGATAAGAGCGCATCTTATAGACGCCATAGCTGTTGTAGATGTGTTCTGTGCTGTGGGCGAGGTTTTAGGCCGATTGTGAAAGTCTACTTTACCCTCCTAACTGGACCATGACATTGTAATTATGGCGTCAGAAATAGGCAATGCGGTAGATCCCGGGCGGGTTGCTTAAAAGCACTCAACCACTAGTTAAGTGGTCTTAACGGTAACGGTCCGTTTTGCCTATGATAGACTTTTATGAACTGCTAGGTAGGACAGCAGATAGTTGAATACACAAAGGACCCGGATTAACGCGGGTAAGTTGAAGTCACGGATGACGTATGTATTAGCAGAGATAAGTAAATATCATATTGTCTTTATTATTGGTAATCTATTCTTAACTTAATTATTTTTACACTGTACTAACGAGTCTTTTTGATTGTTCTTTTTTCAAACGGTAGGCCATTGTTCAGGGGTGGTATAAAATACAAGATCAGACAAGTGATGTTTGACTTTTTTAAGATATTAGAAGGCAAACCAGAAGGTGGATTTCCTGATTTCACGCACAAGAAATTCACGCAGTTTAGAGACACTAAAGGTGGTAACAGTGCGTTGCCAACCTAAGGCCTCGTTATTTAATGTTAGGTCTAGAGCAAAAGTAAGTTTAGCGCTACCTCCGAACCGGAACACGTTAACGACTGACGTTATGGCTTCAGGAATAATCCGACCGACTCACTGCGAAACTCTACCACCTAGTCAGATGTCACGGTGATAGTGACGGTAAGCCTATGCTCGCTTTTTACGAGCTGCCTGGCAGGAAGGCAGACGGTTACTCTACTAAGGAGCCTGGACTAGCACGGGGGATATTTTAACTTATAATGCATAATATTATTAACCCCCGACGGCAAAAATGTACGGGATTTTATAAGTTTTACGTCGTTTGTTGTTTTTGTATCTGTGGCATCATAACTTTTGAACGCATTTTTTTGTTTAAAAGATGCACGTCATCTTTCTTCTCATTCATCTTTCGAGATGGATTTTAGCCATGTTGTCGGGGGGTTGTTGAAAATTTGGAATTCTAGAGGACGTAGATGGTGTAGTAATATTTTTATGGGAAACTCTCCGACACATGATCTACCTATTTGCAGTTTACCTTTTACAGTTTTTAATTACAATTAATGACTTTGGACTTACAAAACCATGTCAGGATGACTTTTCTTTAAGTGATTAAAAAAGTATCTTCACGCCCATATCCCCGAAGAGGTAGGCAGAGGCACAACCAAGGCACCCACGACTAGCCGAAGACACTAAGTCCCACAATGTGATAGGTGGCAAGCCTATCGCCAACCGGGCACATTTCCAATCCCGACCAACTTTTTTTTTTATTAGAAAATTGGAAAAATCCAATTTTCATTTTGTTGGCCGACCCGGGACTCGAACCCGAGACCTCATGCAGTCAAGTCCAACACCCGGACCGCTAGACCACAGAGGCGACAATTGTGATTAATTCCACAGATTATACCCCTAAATTAATTTTAATTGTTTGTCAAATGGTTAAAATATATTTACCAACAAACCAGCACCTTCGACTCCCAAACCCAGGGGTGACGAAGCCATCTGGAGCCCCAAACTGCATACCAATGGCGATGGCGGTGAGGATAAGTGGAATGCCCCAGGCGTAAAGACCGTAGATCGTAAATCTTTTGATATCGCGACGTTTGTTTGAGCTGCCTCCTCTGTAGCTACTGTAATTCATAAAAACATTTGACATTTTATATTTAAATAAAAAAATAACAACTCAGTATGTGACAGAAATGTAAAACAAATTTACAAATTTTTTCAACTTGTGCAAAAAAGTCCAGTCTAAACAGAAAAAGTATACGAAAATACATATAAAGTCCTTCCACAATAACCCCACTCTTACGCACTCGTTGATCTGTTGTGTAAATTAGCAAAAGACACTCGAGATAAACGGGCGCGTAAGTTTTATGAGTAAGAGAGTACCTATGTGTTTAAAATTATAAGACAGTGTTCAGTACATCTAAGTCGCGATATCCATGTGAAAATTTTGATTGAGATGAGTTTTGGTTCTTTCCCAAAGATATACTGGAATACAGATACTGCATACAGAACAAGCTCATCAATTTAACAGAAAATAACTGAAAAAATAAGAAATACTTGTACTCTTTCATAATTTGATTCGTTAGGTTAGGCTAATTAATGATTTTATTATGTCAATTTATGACAGAGTTTATTATTCTATGAACACTAAGACAAATAAAAAAAACATTTCAATTACGTTATTTTTTATTATATGAACTAAACACGATCTTAAAACTTAAACAACTACTTTGAAAGGACCTTATACACAGAATAGAGTAGGTACCTATACCTACAAGTATTTTTTGTGTCAGTGTTTCTACATAATTTAACATATTACAATGAAAATTAAAGCAGTTTTGTAGGTTGCGTTCAAATTGTTTTGATATTGTATGAAGACATATTAACTCTATGTATATTGTATATACTTCCATTAGAATAGATACATATGAATACAGTACAATACCTTTGTGTCTGCCCCAGAGCAAGCTTCCCAGTCCTTTGAGGCAGTGGACAAAAATGTTTTTAAAAATACACATAAATCCCTTCGATTCACAAAATGAACAATACTACTTTCCAATAACTCATTCAACAAATACGAGCAAGATTTACCAACGTACTAAACAATTTTCATTCCAACTTATCTACGTCTAATATATTTATATTCAGGACAAAAATCAAAAGTAAAAGTTTGAGCAACAGTGTCTGAAAATACGAAAATATGTATCTGATATTAACTTACTACGTAAAATAAAAACTACGCAAACAAACTAAATACGACTTAATTTACCTACTTATAAATAGAAAAATTAACGGAAAATATAAACTACCTAACTACGTTTCTAAACTAGTAGGTATGTAGCTGGGATCGACACATTTTTGTATTTGGGTGGAGTAGAAACTGTATAACAGTTGTAGTGGGTCTGGTACGTAAGCTTTCATAGGTACCAACTCATGGTAAAGGTTCGTGAGTTGGCATAGATTACGACCAATAATTGATTTATAGCGCTTTTGGTCTACAAATTTAGTGATATTAGTTACCAATAGAGGCGTTGTTTAAAGTATTCATACAAACAAATTACACAGACGCCAGTGTGTAACGTTAACTCGACAAGCTGAGTCTTTACCATAATCTGTTGGTATAGATTACGTTTGGTAAGTTTAAGGTAATTTTGGTCTAAAAATGTGTTTCTCTTAGAAACCACTAGAGGCGCTGTTCAAAGGTTTCATACAAATAATTTACAGAGACAGAAGCGAGTTTAATAAACTTGACAAGCCGTAAACTCATAGTGAGTGTTCTGTAAACTCATGGTAATGGCTCAGTATGTATGTTTTCGTGCCTTATAAGAAAATTTTCTTTTAAGTCATAAGAGAAATCAACTCCAACCAATAGAAGGCTTAGCCGATGATATGGACTATCAAAGAATGTTGCGTCATTATCTTATGACCTGAATGTTAAGTCATGTCTGCAAGTTTCTACCCCTTCTATCCTTCTAACCCTCCACCTCAATCTCTAGAAAGGACGAATAATAGAGAAGCTTGCTTTTTCTTTAACTTTACCTTACTTCCGTTATGACAATTTTGTGTACAATAAAGAATTAAATGGATTAATAAAATACTTTAATGTAATTAATGCTTAATTAATTAATTCTTTTGGACCTTCTATCGATCTGCATTGCACTAGATTCTAATATTTCGTTTGCTGCTGTAACTGTACCTCTAATCTTACTTCTTAAACTTTTATTTAACCTCTTATCTCACTTGTGTTACAACAATTTTGTGTACAATAAAGAAGTGAATGGATAAATAAAATACTATTATCTAATTAAAGCCTCTTGTGGGCCTCCTATCGCTTTGCATTGCACTAGAATCTAGATTCTTATAATACTTGCATATTTCTCGGTTCTACACACATACATCATATTCATGCAAGTTACATGCCTCTTACCAGAAAAAGTTTTTCACCCTGTCCTTGAGCTATCAATGATGAGTTTCTCTTTATTCCTTGTACATTAACCCAAAAAGGTCAAAACCTTAACCTTTCAAATACAAGAATGTACAATAAGCAAACGAAATATTTGACCCCCTTACCATACTTTTAATGTGCTGTAAGGGGGTCAGATATTTCGTTTGCTGCTGGTACGTGTACAAAGAAGGCTCTTTATTTGCTTTCGCTTGTTTGTGCCTACCCGGCGAGATACTAACATCCTGTATATTATATCTATAATACATTAGATGCAGGTGCAATGGACATAGATAAACATTCCAGACAGCACGAACTTACTTTTTTCTTTTAATTTTACTAATGCTAACCACATAAAGTCTAATATAATAGTGACAGATAACAAAATAATCGAGCAGAATACAAATAAAGCTTTGAATTAATTAGTGATATTGAAATATTCAACTATCGATCCACATATCATGCTCATGACGAACAACCAGTTTTACTTAAAAGATTATTTGGGACCTACGAATGGAGCCTGAGCAAATGCGGGACCGGTGTGGCTGTTCTGAAAATCCATTTCATTAGTTTATTTGATTATAGTGCAAATTATTTAATGATCGTGCATTGCTTCATATTATCATGTAAGGAAACGGATATTATATTTTAAACTACATAAACAATTAAAGCCGAGGAGTTTAGTCGATCCAACAGCGGTTTATTTGCATAAAGGTGCTGGTAGACTTGAGTATTCACTTGTAATGAGCATTTGTGCTAATGTTACACCACACAAAAATAACGAGAACATTTTAGCGAGCATTCTAACGAGCGTTCTGGCAACCATTCTAGCGAGCATTGCTTCAAGCTTTTTGCCGCACCCCTGTTGCTCTGTTTCTTTTTTTTCACTTAATGAGAATTACCAATGAATAAAAATGCAGCACACGCGACCGTCAAGTCTGACATCATCGTAAATAATGTTTTTAACGAGCATCGACTAGAGCGTTCACTAGAATGCTCATGAAAATGTTCATAGCAATGTTTGGCTCTGTGCTTCGCTTGGCTCGTTGTTCAGTTCGACAAATATAAACACGGCGAATGTTCGATGTTCTGTTAGAAGTACATGCTCAAGTCTATCAGCACCTTTACGATTTCCCAGTGTTTGTCCGGATCCTCTATTTAGAATAGACCGTTTGCCTTTCAGCCAGGCAGCTAATAAGGGGCGAGCGTAGATTACATATTATGTCGTTACCAACAAGACTACTGGTGGTAAAGTGTGCAGCACTTTGCCGGGAAGGGATCCACTGCCTTACATAATATTTCTGCCGTCATAATGACTGTGGTCGGTCAGAAGAGTAACCGATTGACTTGCTCATTAGGCGTAATACCCCGGTCACAAGACAGTGACGAACCTATATCACCTATGAAGTCTGCCACGTTTGTCTCATATTATAAGGAGAGCTGTATTTTTTTTAAACCCCGAAGTAAGCAAATTATGTATGCTTGTTCGCTGTCTGATCCCCCAAAAAACAATTCTAGATAAAGAAGTAGGACATTAGACTACAGATTTCGCTATTACAGAATTCGCCGCGTGTGCTGTGCAAATATCTTGAAGAAAGAAGTAAGAAGAAAGACAGGTCAGTCGAATTCCTTTATTACCGCATTATTTCCGCATCGAACCTGCACCTGGTAATGTATAGTCAACTGCAAATCAGTTTGATACCGACTTTTATTTTCTTAATTTCGCATACCGCTGTTCAAATGCTGTAATTTCTTTTACGCATCAGTAAGCAAGCAGCTATGACAAAATCTCACTGTCCATTACACGATAGGGTTTGCTGACAGTTTTACCACTGTCATTAAATTTACTGTCGGATAACCTACCGTGTAAGGTTACTGATATTTGAATGAAGTCAATACATGTCTTAACCAACATTCAAACATAATTCAGTGATTACGGTACAATGACTGATGTCAATCATCTTTGTAAATTGTAGTAAGTGAGGACATATTGTTAAAAACATTTATTGATTTTAAATTGAATTTTAGAAATAGAAACAATTGCAGTTGAATCGTTTATTTGTTTATATTTTCATGTTATGTGTTAAGGTTTTTAAATCAGTATATATTTAGTAGTTTATTTATCTGTACCAGGGTGCTGATTCCATATCTTTTAAATTTGTCATGTCATGTGACCAATAGAAATACAATAGAGATAGCTAATACAAAATACGTCATTTGACAGCTCTTTTATGTACACTTCACCCAGTGATCATCATTAAAAAGATACAGAATAGCTCTACTTATTTCATTTAATACTTTGACTAGGAGAAATTTCTGTTATTAGAAATATGCTCGCCTTTTGTACTTTTTTTTTACCTTAAAGTATATTTTATAAAATCAGTTGTGTACAATAAAGAGTTAATAATAATAATTATACTGGGTACTGCTTTTAAATTGCGTTAAAATTAGCAGTAACTTACAATGTAGTTACTAGTCACATCTCGTAATACTTCGAACTATAAATTGACTGAAACACGTAGTTACTATGCAGTTGTATTATTCTCTAGAGTCCGAAGCTTTTTTTTTCAAAAATAATTAATTTTTTTGGGTAATTTGTTTTTAATTTTATTCCTTTTCGCTTTTTATTCCTTGTTTAAGTCATTCCTTAGCTTCCTATACTTAAAGTTATTTTTTTTATTATGGAAAGTTAAATATTTTTAAAATCAGAGAGTGAAAAACCAATCTTTCTTTATTTTCTTAACGTTAGGGTTTATTTTTTTTTAAATATTATCAGACTATCACATGAACATAATATATCCATTAAAGAATAAATAGTCAAATTCGAATTACTCTGTGCCTACAAAGTAATGTGTGACCTTGAACTAATAACACAGTACAAATTTCATATTTGCACTGTGCTAACAACGTCCTCTTTTTTCGTTTGTTAAAAATAAATACTTATTACAGCAAATACCTATTTACTGACAGTTTTTAGGATTTTTCCGTTAAAGTAAATATTTTATCACACTCTTTCGATTAAGTCGCAAATGCCTTCCTGCGAGGCAGCTCGTTAAACGCGGGCATAAGCTTGCCGTCACTAACACCGTGACATCTGACTAGGTGGTAGAGTTTCGCAGCGAATCACCCGGATTGGTACCATGCCTTGCTTATTCCGGCTGCCATAACGTCATGACGTGTTTCGGTTTAGAAGGTAAGGTAGCCGGTAAACTTACTTCTGTTCGAGGCCTAACATCCGGCCTCAGGTTGGCAACGCACCATTACCAACTTTGATGTCCCTAGGCGGCGTGATTTGCTTACCATCAGGAAATCCGTCTGCTTGTTTGCCTTCCAATATCATAAAAAATTCAGCAATTATATTTTAGCATAATTATTTCAGCAACATGTTTTACAATGTTTATCCACATAATGATTTATGTAGTAGCGTTGAGTTTGCTGGGAATATCCGAGTTGTTGGTCCAATCTCAAGCATCTGGACAGCTGAGTGATGACGGACATATAACAACAACGACACATGATGGTCTAGTTCTCTAGGGTACCAGTTTCGTTTTCTTTGTTTTTAAAATAAGCAAACTGTTTCTAATCTATAATATAAAAATGAATTGCTAAATGTGTTGGTAAGCGCATAACTCTCGAAAGACTCAACCGATTTGGCTAATTCTTTTTTTGTTGTATTAGTGATTGTTAGAAGAAGGTTCTTATGAAGAGAAAACCCGGGAAAGTTGCAGGGAAGATGGGAAAAACAATTCTTTATTTTCCCCATACAAACTGAACGGGTGCAACGAAGTTCGCCGGAACAGCTAGTCAATAAATAAATATTTCTAAACGACTAACAGAAACTGTTCTAACTCTAAGGGCCATAACACATAAGCGCGTTGCGGGGCCGCATTGCGCCCAACTAAAATTGTCGGTTTGCGTTGCAGCGTTGCGGCGTCATAGACTTATCTCTACCCCATGGTCCTTACCATGGTGAGAAACTTATTGCTTATTTGTTATTAAAAAATATTACTCTGTTTAAAATAAGTGAATAGTGCCGCGCCGCTGCAATCGGCAGTTACGCCACTGCCTATTCTAGCGCGCGGCGCCGCAACGCGGTTTTGTGTTTCGGTCCTAAAGTAAGCAAATAATGTGCTTGTAATGTAGTAAGTACCTACATAAACACCCGAATCTAAATATATCGATGTAAGTTTAACACAACCATACTTAAAAAAAAAGGAAGAGCAAAGATTGCTAACATATGTTCTCCACAATCCAACATAATATTTTGTATTTTTTAATATGTTTTTTTAAGAAATACAAATTTTACGTTTGCTGACCGATAATATCCTTAAGTCTCAACCAATCTAAAGGATATTCTCTTTGACAGTGCAAGTGGCTTTGGATTCATTATCAAACTAAGAGGTTCCCAAACTAAAAGGTTATTCGTTCAACGGCCATATTGAAAATCAAATATTTTGTAGCTCCCCTCCGTCCTTATTCTGCTCAAAACTCTAAATACCATCATAATATTCTCGCCTGGAGTATAATTAAATCAATTTTTCTGGGCCCCTAACTCTAGGCTAGGACCTCTAGGCTTTCAGCGGCCACAAGGGAGCGTGATTGCCCACTTTGGGAAAGACTAACTAAATAAAGAATAAAAAAAATAGTTTAGTTCTACCGTACAGCTAACGCCTTTAGCTAGTCTGAATGACCTGGTTCTGGTTGTACTTCTTCTTAACTACAATTAAACAACAGACGTGAAGAAATAAAAACACTTCTTTAGTGATATACCAATTTGTTATGTTAAAAGTTTTCTTGGCATACCCGGAGCGGGAGCTACATAAAAATAATTTCAAAAATACGTGGATATATTTTTTTAGAGAGGGGCCCGTATGTGTCCCTTTCTTTATTGTATTTTCCCGCGCGTTCCTTATACTTCTTTTAGTTTTCACGTAAACTAAAAAAAAGTAACCTTAATTCGAAGCCAAACAAATAAAGTAATCCCACAAACGAAATAGACAATCCACCCACAAAATGCTATTATAACCTAAATAACTATGATTTTATTTCAATATGTATAAAAATTATTACCTGAACGTCCTCCAAATGTCGAAACACATTATATTGAGCCAGAAAAAGCTTGATTGGAATGCGTAGTAAACGATGAAGGCTGAAAAAATATAAACATTTATAATGAAGCCCATATGCAGAGGTGAAGATAATCTTTATGTGATCCAGAATGTTTATTTTTACTTTTATCTTTTTATTGGATTTAAGCTGTCGAATGTAACACGTGTGATTAAAAGTATCCACTATGGTGGTCTGTGGAAAATACCAACTACTGCATGTTTTTTTTAATAAGAATGGTTTACAAAGAAGGGGTGTAACACAATTTCTTTCGCCTAAGTTTTAAAGCAAATCAATAATCATGCCATTAAAAAAAGTCCAAAAAGCGATTGGTAACTAAGCTTAATAAAGATGACTTTAATTGAGGATGTTACCTTACGGAAATATTTTCTAATTTTTTGTCAACAAAAAAATACAGATCAACCCTACATATTTTTGTCACGGGTATTATGTCGAATAATTTTAGCAATGGCCACTTTTTTCGAATACTGTAATAAAGGGCTTTAAGCACTTTGATAAACATTCTGTACATTTTCTCAGAAAATGGTTATGTAATTTTTCACCTTCAAATTTTGGGTCATGCTAGGTAGCAGATCCACCCTACTAAATGCCTATAAAATAATAATAAATAAGTAAATTAACATCATTGGACAAGTTACACAAATCGAATCTAAGCCTAAAGTAAGCAAATTATATTCTAGTGTTATGGGTGTTAGTCAACGATACAAATACATAGAAATACTTAAATACCAAAATAAATTTAATAAACACCCCAGACCTGCAGAATTTAAATGTTCATCACACAAATGTCTGACCCAATCGGGAATCGAACCCGAGCCTCGCAGTTAGAGGGCCGATTTAAGCGTGTACGCTACCCACTCGACCAACGAGGCGGTCAATTATATTTTAAAAAATATTGTGCTTCTAATGACTATATCGTACGCAGTACGAGTTGTATATGGCGTATAACTCTTTAAAGTCTCGCATTTAAAGTCCCTTTGCTGCAAAGTATGTCATGAAATTTTCTGTTTTTACGATCAATAAATAATAACATTTGAATTTATTTATTATGATTGCAAAAATAATGGTTTTCCTTCTATAGCTCCTCCGGAGTTCTTCTTAATTTTTGCATATTCTGAGGTATTTTATCTAAACCCAAGTTTCTTATAGATGTCCGTTACAACATATAAAAAAAATTAAAAATTATAAACTGTATGTATCAAAAATCGTTTATTTTTTCAATATTGCATTTACCACAGATACCAAAAGATTAATGAACAAACTCTGGAATCCGAAGTTTTATGACTTTTATATTTTATGGCTCTCCACTAAAAGTTAAAGCCGAAGAAAATATTTAGTAGAAGAATGTATACGTATGTATATATGTTAAGTGACTAATAACACATGTAAATATGTACCTTCTATACAAACCAAATAGTGGTTAAGCTTTGTACGTGACTAAATTTCTAGTGATGTTCATAGCTAGCTAGAGGCATGTATCGATAAAGTGATAGTCACTTTATCGATAGAAGATAGATATTAAGCTTTAGGTATGAAATCAAATCTGTAAACAATTCTTGCCCGACTAGTTGTTACGCGCGGTTATTCTGCAAAGTTTATTTTAGGTACTAAGGAACCCCATATAGGAAATAAAAAAATGGGTTAGTATATTACAATTGTGTGCTTAGTACCTATATAGACAAAATTGTCCCACCGTCTCAAAGTGTTTAAATAAAAAATTTACCGTCGTAAAAATGTAAAACAATACGTATTTTTGTTGAGTAAGCAAGTATTTTCACACCTGTATTCGCGAAGCGGTAGTTAGAGGTAATATTGGGTGCCCCACAATAAACCTATAGTACTTAGTGCCATAACGTGATAGGTAATAAAGCTCGGTGAAGCTGTAAATAAAAACCGCGAGGTTGGCAGCATATTAGTCATTCAAAAAAAACGTGATAGGTGGCAAATCTATCGCCAACCGGGCATTTAGCTGATTCCGGGCATTGTTGTTATCATTAGAAAAAAAACATACCGCCCAACCCGGAAATCAAACCTGCTATGTTATGTAGTCAACAGCAACACCGGATCACCAGACCACAGAGGTATTAGCTTAACAAAGTTCTTAAAATATTGTAATAGATACCTCAGTAGTTTTAAGTCTATCTAAATATATAAATATCTAAATCTAAATTTAAATCTAATCTTATATGCATTTTTTAACGTTCCGCAACCGAATGGCATAAAACCCTATATCACATCCACTTTGTTTCCAAACTGTTGATACTACACATTTGAAAGTAAGTAGATAATTAGATATGTTGTGTTAACCACTTTTCATAAAAAAATATCATGAAAAAGTTAGAAAATAAATTAAGGGATAGCGCTAGCGGCACGTATGCATCTATACTCGTGCACTCGCGCGGTGTATAAACATAGGAATTTAAAAATGTCATTGAGGATTCTAAAACATTTCTTTTTCTACAGTTTTTAATTGTGCCTTTTCGTCGTTTAAAAGCCAAACTTAGGTAAGTAGTTTTTATTACATATTTCATTAAAACTCTGTATCAGATTATATAGTAATCATTGTTTGTGCTATTTTAGCCATTTGTGTATTAGAATATAACAATATTGTAGAATCATTTAACTCTATTACGATTACATAAAATACAATTTAAGTGTAGTAATTTAAATAGTATAAATTTATCGAATTCAAAGTCGTGTATCAGTTTTACCTACTAACGTTGCATAATAGAAACAAAATTATCGATATAAGTTTATTAATAGTTTCATCTCCTTATTGACTAATATTAGCTGTGACCAAACAGAGTTCAATATCGGGTAAAGTGTTTGGTTAAAAAATATTGTTGAGCCTTGTATTACCGCATTTACTTAAATTCGTACATAACATAATATATAAAAACGACTAAAAAACAGGGCAGAGTACGTTAATAGGTATGCTGCGGCAAAACGAAGTAGCAATTTCGTCATCCAAAAAAATGGCGAATACCTAGAGCAATTTGTACACACTTTGGCTAGTATAAAAAAAGTATGAAAGTGGGATAAATGCGGTCGAAATGAGAGCGCTATGGAAAATCTGTGGCGTAACGCTCGCTGACCACATTCGTAACAGTAAAATCCGAGAAATTACACGATCAGATCACTTGGATATTATCCGAGGGTGGTGAAAAGAGTTTTCAAAACCGGCGTGCTTTAATGAAAAGGGAAATGAATTTGACGGAAGCCAGACAGGTTTGTCAGGATCGTGAAGTCTGGCACTCGTTACTCTCTGCCTACTCCAGAGGCGGATTAATTGTCGAGAGCACCTAGGCAAAAAATTTAATGGCGTCCCCTGAAGCGGGAAACTAATATTAGTTTGTAACTTTTGATATTTAGGGAAATCTTTAGATCCACCGTTTAAACAATTTCGTCGAAATTGTTTGGGTAGTTTTGAGGGATGACACTCATAAACTCGCGCCCCTAGGCAAGTGCCTACTCTGCCTTAAAGATAATCTGCCACTGGCCTACTCCGTAAGGGATTTGACGTGAAGATATGTATGTATCAAAAAAATCAGATCCATTTTTGTCAGCTTCGGATTCACATATTTGTTTGCGTCGGCCTTGGCCAACAATTTCTGTCATATGAGTCTTTTCTTATTCTACTGTACAAGGGAAGTAAATAGTAATAAACCTACTTCAGTACCTACTAAATCTATAAAGCATATATTAACTTCTTCGGTTTTGCCTGTTAGCATTACCTAGACAAACGAGAAATATGAGAAGCATGTAGGTATTTAGATACTAAAAGGAAAGCGATCACGTTCTACTATTTCCGCTATTGTTAATTGTAGTTTGGCGCAATCGTCGTTTAAATTCGATATTGTGATTATGAAAATGTTGACCTAAATTGAAATCTACAAACACACACACACACTACTGTCAGATAACATCCGACATAACATATCCGTAATGCTTATAAAGTACAATAAATCAATAACTAAAACATTACCCACACTACCATGCATTTGACACACACAAACAAATATATTGATGATAACGACAAAAGATCACAGATGGCGCACAAACTATAATCATACAGTTTGGAAACAAAGTATTTGGTCTTGAGAAATGAAGATGGCGTTCTTATCAACAAGATATTAAAATTTATTATGGTCGAATTTCGACCAACGGGCGACCACTAGTAAACTTAAAAGAGTAAAAGGCTGTACAGATTACAGAGCACATGACACATCTACAGACGGTTCAAAATATCTAAATATCAACATTTATATCGATTAATTAATTGGTTTCTTTCCTTATTGACCATTAAGTATTACTTAAGTCAAACATAAAGCCCTCGTGTCATCCTAAATGAAATTATCGCTAAAAACGTGTATAAACCTCGTATAACGTCATTACCCTAACACAAACACACCCAGAAAAAGCTTTGTAATTATTTAAGTGTAATATTATCTGGGCTAATGAATTTGAAAACTAGGAGGGGCCACTTGCACTTGCCACTGATTAGTTATAATGGACAGGACATTAATTTGACAAACACCCACAGGGCTAACAAATATTTGTTGTAATTCATTTTACTAGGAGCTAATGGCTGTATTTGACTGACGATAATTATTACCACGTAGTTAACGATTAACTCGAGTTTTGTAAAGTATTTTTAAATTTAAATTAAATGTGGGCCTCTTAAGTACTCGCCTCTGTGGTCTAGCGGTCTGGGTGTTGGATTTGACTGCATGAGGTCTCGGGTTCGAATCCTGGGTCGGCCAACAAAAAGAAAATTGGATTTTTCCAATTTTCTAATAAAAATAAAAATGTTGGTCGGGATTGGAAATGTGCCCGGTTGGCGATAGGCTTGCATTGGCATTGGCATTGTGGGCCTTAGTGTCTTCGGCTAGTCGTGGGTGCCCTGGTTGTGCCTCTGCCTACCCCTTCGGGGATATGGGCGTGAAGATACTCTCTCTCTCTCTCTCTCTCTCCTCTTAAATAACCTCAGAGTCGTTCAGCGTGCTACGGAGAGAGCTGTGCTCGGTGTTTCTCTGGGAGATATGATCCGTAATTCGGTGATCCGCAAGAGAATGAGAGTACCCGACATAGTTCAGAAAGTCAGCAAGCTGAAGTGGCAATAGGCAGGCCACATTGCTCGTAGTACCGACAACCGCTGGGGAAGAAAGTGTTGGACGAACTTCCACCCGGTGGACTGATGACCTGGTCAAAGTCGCCGGGAGTCGCTGGATACAAGAGGCTGGTGATCGTGACTTGTGGCGATCTTTGGGGAGTCCTGTGTCCAGCAGTGGACGTCCTCCGGCTGATGATGATGATATATAGGGCAAACAATATTAATACTTAATACTTATCAATGTAGAGTTAGCTTGATCTACATGAGATCTGGTAGTTCTTTGAAAATATAGGCAGATTTACTCGTCTTCTTATTTTGTGTGCAATTTTTTAAGTGAGAAAAGAAGTTTAATTTCTTTCACTGACAAAACGTTATGGTTGTATGTATTTATTTTTATCGACACAAGAAAATCTTTAAATTTCAGTATTTTTGAAGTGAAACTTCTTTAGAATCGTTGTGATTTCAAAACGGGTGCAACGGAAAAACTACAGGTAAGAGACACGAATATATATTCATCTCATTATTTTGCAGGTAAGAGACACATCTCAGTCATCTCATTCTTTTGTCGATTTACTGAAGTATCACTTCTATCGTGTGTGAATCGCACACACACCTTTTTTATCATCATCTATTTTATGAACCAAATTTTTTTTATTATTTCCATTTATATACAGATTTTGAACTCAACAAATATTAAAAATTGTTCGGCTCAGCTTTTTTAAATGTAACCAACTAATTAACAATTTTACGTGACAAGATTTAAAATTATTTATTGTTTACACCGTGTTAGTCAAGGCTCCTTTATAGACCACCTGCCTTCCTGCCAGGCAGCTCATAAAGGCGAGCATAGGCTTATCATCACTGATACCGTGACATCTGACTAGGTGGCAGGTTTTCGCAGCGACTCACCCGGATTGGCACCACCGCGTTACCTATTCCCGCCGCCATAACGTCATGACGTGTTCCGGTTCGAAAGGTAAGGTAGCCGGTAAACTTACTTTTGCTAGAGGCCTAACATCCCGACCTCAGGTTGGCAACGCACGATTACCACCTTTGGTGTCTCTTGGCGGCGTGAATTTCTTACCATAAGGAAATACGTCTGCTTGTTTGCCTTCCTATATCATAAAAAACAGAATATACCATCTGCCTCTCTGCCGGCCACTGGACATCGACACACCTGTAACGTCTATGGTGTCTATAGGCCGCGGTTATTTATTATCATAAGAAAAACCGTGTACTTGTTCGAGAATTCTTACATAAAAAAATATATAAAAACTTTATCACAGATTTAATATTTTTCTGGAATACCTTTAACGTACTTATTCAAACTTTTCTTTTACGATATTTTATACTAATAGGTAAAATGTAGATAATGGAATCTGGTTTTACGATGACACATAATAATGAAACGTAACGTTGACTTTGCGGTGATGTTTGGTAGATAATGATGGATGAAGACAGGTGCTCCCTAGAGAATAATTACGATACAATTTAATGTGGATATATTGGTAAGAGGAGAGCCCAAAAGGGGAATTTGGCTATAGCTCAGGCGTGTTAGATTAAGAGTCGGATGATAGATCTGGATTAACATATAAGCTACTTTTAATCCAGATCACACTATGGGGTACTGTGATAACAGCAACAGCTAGTAGAATATAAAATAAGATTTGGTAGTCTGAGTTATTAATTTTCTGAAACTGAAATAGGTATAAATGGTATTTGAAAGAGAGGTAGCCAGAACGGATGTAAGAGTTTTGGTTGATGATGTAGTGCTGGAACAAGTGAATGAAATTGTTTATCTTGGTTGTGCTTTTAGTAGGGATGGAAGGTACACCGCGGATGTAGAGAAGAGAGTGAGTGCAGGGAATAGTGTGAATGGAGCGTTGGGTAGGCTATTCCAAAGCGAGGTTTTGAGTCTAAAAGCTAGGCTCGCTTTGCATAATTCTGTGCTTATCCCAACGTTATTGTATGGAAGTGAGAGTTGGGTATGTCAGAAAGATCATGAAAGTAGGATAAATGCGGTCGAAATGAGAGCACTACGGAAAATCTGTGGTGTAACGCTCGCTGACCGCATTCGTAACAGTGAGATCCGAGAAAGAGTGGGATTGAAAAAAGTGTTGGTGTTAAAATGCGAAAGGGCATGCTCCGCTGGTTCGGGCATGTGGAAAGAATGACAGATGAAAGATTGACAAAGCAGATATACAATGCGAATGTTGATGGATGTAGGTACCCGGGGAGACCAAGGCTGACATTTCACGATCAGATCAATCGGATATTATCCGAGGATGGTGTCAAGAGTCTCCGAAATCGGCGTGTTTGTATGAAAAGGGTAATGAATGTGAAGGAAGCAAGACAGGTTTGTCAGGATCGTGAGGTCTGGCACTCGATACTCTCTGCCTACCCCGTAAGGGACTTGGCGTGAAGATATGTATGTATGTATGTATGTATAAATAGGTATCTTGTTTGGTTCGAATTACGTGTTCATCATAAGTTTGTGTTACATCAGCATTCAGCAGAACTCAAATGTTTAAGGTTATGTGTATTTTGAGTGTTATGCTTATTTGTTTTGAGCGTATTTTGTTTTATAACAATCTGGAATGTTTTCAGCAAGGGAAATAATATTCTGTTAGTAATAACTTATGCTCGGTTTGTTTGATGAAAGTACTCATTTGTTGAGCATTCTAATTAGAGCTATTTTTCCTTATTACTACCTAATCTAAGCCTAAACTAAATTAAATAATGCTAAAGATTTTTTAGTTTGTGGACATACATTAATATCCCCTCAACAGTCCACAAAAAAGCGATTTTGCCGCCCAATTGTCCACACGTTTTGCGAAAAATCGGAAAAACGACGATATCTTTCGATTTATGTATTAAAAACATATAACTAAATTTATGTAGGGAATTTGAAAAAACTGTTGAGAGAAAGAAGTTGTGAGAATGAGGTAGTAGAGGTTAAGGCTAAGGCCTTATTCGTTCCAAATACGCCGATTCGTCCTCCGGTATTTGAAACTAGACCTTCCAGAACGGATAATTAACAATTAATTTTATGTGTTAACAAAATTCTTTAAATAAGTATGGAACACGAAACACTGAAAATATGTCATCATTATATTTCCACAAGTCTACCGGCTACTTGGAGGGTACTCAGGCCGAAACATAAAAAAGTTTACCTAAATGACTACCACATTCACAGCATGTCACCTGTGCTGTTTTATCGAGTGTAAAATCACGGAGGACAGAACGAAGAGAAAATGAAATTACTAATATTTAAATGAGAAAAACTTGAAGTATGAAGATTGCCCGCCTCTTTGGTAGGGGGTAAGCGTACACGCCTACCAATGACTAACAGCGAGACTCGAGAGTTGGGTCTAATTCTCCATGTCAGTCAGGAGAAGAAACGACGAAACCAACTCCTCGGCAACTGTGACTTCTTTAATTAAGTTTATAATGCCTCTGCCTACCTGTTCAGGGATATGGACGTGATGATACTTTACTTTTTAATTATTAAAAATGTTTCATTTATTTATGCTTGTCTCGATGAAAATCTTTTACACTTGAAGATTTCTCTTGTCTGCAAGAAAATATTTTACACTCTAAGATGTTTTCTCTAATATCAAATCAAATATCTTCTTTTGAAAGCTTTTTATTGGAAGTGATTTCAGATTCAGAGGAGTTATCTATACTTTATTTTTATAATTATTTAGTTTTTTACTCGACACATGCAGTTTCTCACTAGTTCTGAAAAGTGTTATTAGCATACTTTAGCATTAGATTGAAACAAATGATGGTATTTTTTACAAATACAGCCATACATACACAAGGTGAACGCAAAAGTTTTAGCATCTGTAGGATTTACACGTATTAGTATCGTTGAATAACATAATATAACATACATAGTACATGTAATTGTCTTTAATTGAGGTTAGATACAGTTTGTGTAATTTGTCCAGTCATAATGGTAGAAGATCCGAACCTACATCGACTTACACCGAGCTGATAATAGAATGAAACATATTTTGTGATCAAGTAAGTATATTAGCGATCATATCAAAAGTGGGTTGCCTAAACAAATCCTTGACCGAACACTTTTAATTATTTAAAAAGAATGGTTTTCGTGTTTAATTTTTTTTCAGGCAGCTCTATATATCAACACAAATTATAATATAATTTGTAAAATTGTAATAAACCTGCACAAATGGTGACATATTTATTTTCTAAAACCCGATTCCGTGAAAGTAACTAGGATGGACAATTATCGGTTTGTACCTGTCAATCCAGATATATAACAGGCAACCCAACTTTTGCAACTTCGTCTTATACCTACTTTACGTCGGAATATAACCGTAATATTGCACCAATTAATTAATAAAAAACATTTTAAAAAATAAAAAAAAATCCAGGAATTTTTTAGGCAACCCATTTTTAATATATTTTGTGGTATTTTAAATTTTCATTCTAAAGTTTCATCCTATTATCAGGTCGGTGTAGTTCGACCTTACTTCGGATCTTAGACTATATTTATTTATTCTGTGCACTATCAGTGTAAAGGTCTTATTATTAATATCTTTAGAACTTGTGAATGTTCTATGCGAATGTGTTTAATGTCATTTCAGGACACCATCATAAATGGATATCATTTCAAGCAAGGAAATTGCCATAACAATAGACGTATTAAACTATAAAATTTATGTAATGTATTAATAGTATAATCAACTTGTGAATGTTGTATTTGATGTCATTTCGGGACAGCTTTATAGTCTAAGATCCGAAGTTAGGTCGACCTACACCGAGCTGATAAAAGGATGAAACGGGTTTTATAGCAAATTTAGTATAGGTATCAAAAAGTATACTAAAAATCGGTTGCCTAAAAATCCTAGACATTATTTTAATATTTTTAAATTTTTTTTATTCATTAATTGGTGCAACATTAAGATTTTATCTCGACATAAAGTAGGCATGAGGCGAAGTTGCAGAAGTTGGGTTGCCTGTTATTAATTTATCTGTATTGCCAGGTATAAACAGATAATTGTCGATGCTAGTTACTCTCACGGGATCGGTTAATAGAAAACATGAACATATTACACTGGTCACAGTTATGAAAGAGGATTGTAAAGAAAGGGGCTTACATTTGAATGCGTTGAAAACCAAAATAATGGTATTTGACAGAGATGTAGCCAGAACGGATGTAAGAGTTTTGGTTGATGATGTAGTGCTGGAACAAGTGAATCAAATTGTATATCTTGGTTGTGCTTTTAGCAGGGATGGAAGGTACACCGCGGATGTAGAGAAAAGAGTGAGTGCAGGGAATAGTGTGAATGGAGCGTTGGTAGGCTATTCCAAAGCGAGGTTTTGAGTCAAAAAGCTAGACTCGATTTGCATAATTCTGTGCTTATCCCAACGTTATTGTATGGAAGTGAGAGTTGGGTATGTCAGAAAGATCATGAAAGTAGGATAAATGCGGTCGAAATGAGAGCACTACGGAAAATCTGTGGTGTAACGCTCGCTGACCGCATTCGTAACAGTGAAATCCGAGAAAGAGTGGGATTGAAAGAAAGTGTTGGTGTTAAAATGCGAAAGGGCATGCTCCGCTGGTTCGGGCATGTGGAAAGAATGACAGATGAAAGATTGACAAAGCAGATATACAATGCGAATGTGGATGGATGTAGGTACCCGGGGAGACCAAGGCTGACATTTCACGATCAGATCAATCGAATATTATCCGAGGGTGGTGTCAAGAGTCTCCGAAACCGGCGTGTTTGTATGAAAAGGGTAATGAATGTGAAGGAAGCAAGACAGGTTTGTCAGGATCGTGAGGTCTGGCACTCGATACTCTCTGCCTACCCCGAAAGGGACTTGGTGTGAAGATACGTATGTATGTATGTGAACATATTGTGTGTATTACACATATTTATTTACATATGTTTTATTAGAATTGTGTTGCCTGAAAAAAATAATAGAAATATGACCAACATTTTTTTAAATAATTAAAAATACTCGGTCCAGGATTTGTTTAGGCAACCCAGTTTTAATATGGTCGGTAATATACTTACTTGACTATAAAATATGTTTTATTCAATTATTAGCTCGGTGTTAGTCGATGTAGGGTCGGATCTTCTACTATTGTACGTGGATACCATTTCAAGTACAGAAATTGCCTTGAGAATAGACGTATCAAAGTATGAAACTTATGTACATTAAAGATTTGAGTGAATCAATCGACTTACCGATAGCATAACATCCCTCCATGTCGACTCCAACTTTACCAACATGTAGCTTCAGATATGCCAGGAATGAGTAGGCAATTATCAGTCCTCCAGTATACGCCATCAAGCACATACCGTGTAGATTTCGGAGCTCGCCTACAAAGGCGTATACTAAGAATGTTGCCAATAGGAAAGGCACTGAGAGTATGAGACCTGAAAAAAAAAGATAAAATAAACCTATTGATGATAAATTTCACGAATGAAATTCCATTCACCATGAGTTTACACCTAAGGATTTAGTTCTAGCACAGTGAACACAGGCGGCTGTTCTGCTGATACTCTAGAGACAATCATCACGTTAAGGCACCATATACATTTTACTGGGAACCGCTATCATAGGGCATGTCTGAGCGCGAGTGTGATACAGTATACCATAACTTTCAGCATAGACTACGACAGTGGTAGTTTGCAGGCACTGGACTAGGTAAGGCGGTGGTACAAATCTGGGCAAGCTAAATCACAGCATTCTACAGTAAAACTTCCCTAGTAAACATTTACCGTCTTAGTACCTTGGAAGGATATATAAAAATAGGAGTCGAACATATCACCTCATCCTCTTTCCGGAGTATGTTAAAAACTAGCAATCAGCATCGAAAGGTCATTGGTTGTTAGTTATGCATGTGTAAAATAACATAAATAGTACTTAATAATAAATTATGTTAAAAATGTTAAAAAAAAATAAAATATATAAAAATAAAAATAAATATAAATAAAAAAACATATATATTAAAAAAAAATACTGTTTGCTTTTCGCAATTTCTCGGCTATTTTAATAACCGTGTGGGATACATCAAAGCTGCAGGTCTATGCGGTTAAGTGTTGCCCAACTTTGACAAAGCATCGAAAAAACTTGATCGGAAAAACAATTGTTTTGTTTAATAAATTTTCTTACGTATTGTAGGGACGTTAGCTATTTGAACGTTAATTTAAAATGATCAGATGCCAGAAATATGTTTCCTGAATATGATATATGTTGTATTACCTACACAACCAATACATTATTTATAAAATAGAAATAGGTTAAATATCTTAGCAAAATAACCATTATTAATTTATACTGTTATTGTCTATTTATAAGGTTTTGATTGTTTCCAAACCAGTAAAAACTGCTTTTTTATGTCCGAATTTATACGTAAGAATCACGCTTTTTTATTCAATAATAGTCTAATCGTATATAAAAGAAAGTCGTGTTTGTTACACTATTTATAAATCCATAACGGCTGAACTGATTTGGTTGAAATTTGAAACTCCCTATGAGTTAAGTTAGCACCAGGAGAAGGATATTTAGAAGGATACATGTAGGATACGTTTACCCCAAAAACATTTTAGTTTTGGATGGATCGAACGAAATTCGCCGGAACATCTAGTGTATTACAACATTATAATTTTCACCCCCTTTCACAGTTACGATCTTATTTTTGGAGACACCTTGAGCCTTTTCTAATAAGAAAGCTTTCAAGAAGATTGTTAAAATATATTCCCGTGAACTTCAAAATGTAAATGTGTAATTTCAATGTAAATAGAATATAGAAATACAGTATCTTCGAAGGCAAAGCAAAGTAATTGGCTTAAAAGGAATATTTGGTACATTTTGTCCATTACTAGCGGCCCGACCCGGTTTCGCACGGTTGTGAAACATACATACAAACCTTCCTCTTCAATTACTTTTTCTATTAAAAAAACCGCATCAAGATCCGTTGCGTAGTTTTGAAGATTTAAACATGCAAAGGGACATAGGGACAGAGGAAGCGACTTTGTTTTATACTATGTAGTGATTACCTAAGCGCGCACAAGGGGTACTATGTTTTAAATATTTTTTTGTATGTATGCAATTTATAATTTTGTCACAACCAACAGACGGATTTCTTAGTGGGAAGGAATACATGTCAGCCATATCACCAAAAATAGATAAATAAATTTGGACAAGTCACAAAAATTTAATATAGAGTAACCAAATGATGTGCTTGTGTTATGGGTGTTAATCAAAGATAATAATAATAATACACAACTTCACATCATTCATTGAACTTGGAAATTCAGACATCTAAATGTTAATCACACTTATGCCTTCCCCCGTCGAAAATCAAACCCGAACCTGGCGGTTGGCCGGTGGAGTTAGGTGTCCACGCTAGCCCCTCGACCAAAAAGGCAGTCAATTAATGTAATGTTGTGTTTTCAACTTAAGGCTCACTAGCCTGCACGACGACCATAGAGAATAATAGACAATATCGGCGAGAGTGACCCAACCCAAAGGATGGCACGCGGCGATACCTTACGGATACTTTGAATTCATGTAAATGTTGATATCTTAGTAATTTTATTCCAAGTAAATAACGAGATTTTGTATATAATTATGAGCTTATATATTCTATTTTGGGTTGTATAGTAGTTTTGACTTAGAAAATTATATTTTGTGTATGTAATTTTGTAATGTTAATTTATGTGAAATTTATGTTTAAAAAGTGTTCTATTGTCTAGATTTATATATCAAATGGTAAAATGAGTAAAACTAGACCGTCTTATCGTACTAAGAACCATGTAAGTCATGTAAATAGCCAAAAAATCGTCTAAGTTTAGTTTTAGTCCTCCAGGAAAGCTACTGGGAGCGCTCAAGAACAAGAAGAAAACTCCCAGTGAAGTGGAAATATTCTGCGCCTCACTTTCGCCCTGGTGAACATGTAACCGTGTGTTTTATTTCCAAAAATCTCCCCAGACGGTATCTCATCGTAAAGCCCTAGGAAATCTATCCGCCTCAGCTAGTATATTAAGCTTTGTGCGTTTTTATATTTAATTTTTATGACATTGGATGGAAAAAAAGTAGATGCAAATTATGAAGGTAGGAAAATCACGCCGCCTAAAGACCTGAGGCCCGGATTATTAAGCCTTGTGCAAAAGTTAGTTTACAGGCTACCTTATGCTCCAACCCGGAACACGTTAAAGGCAAGCGCTGATGTTATGGCGGCAAGAATACGTAAGGCGGTGGTACCAATTCGGGCGCGTCACTATGAACCTCTACCACCTAGTCACATGTCACGGTGTTAATGCTGCCTGGTTGTAAGGCAGATGGTCTATTTTGCAAAGGAGTCCGCACCAACACAGGGAAAACGGTCAAACCCAAAATACGACTTTGACAAACAATCGTTTTGTAGTAGCAAGAATAGTAATAATAGTGATATGAATAGGTTGCAGGACTCTACTACCTAGATACACAGATTGCTCTAGATAATTCCACTAGCACAACTTTGTGGAATCAGTTACCCAGGGCGGTATTCCCAAACGATTGACTTAAGAACCTTCAAGAAAAGAGCGTAGTCATTCCTTAAAGGTCGGCAACACATCTGTGATACTCCTGGTGTTGCGAATGTCCGTGGGCGGAGGTGATCACTTTCCATCAGGTGACCCACTAAGTCGTTTGCCTGCTCTTGTATAAAAAAAGCAAGCGATGGAGTCGTCCCATCTGTATTCTTCACACCAAACTTTGTAATCTCGAGTGAAGCCGAGAACACGAAGGCTATCTCTAGTGAGTACGAGTATTTCCACAAACGATTTTTACAACCGTTATATGTTGACAAATTACCTCCAATAGCCAATAGCGGTAATGGATCCGGAGTAATAATGTCACTGTTATCGTGTTTCACTAATAGAGTGGTTATGTTACGAAATTACCGGTAGGTCATTAAGGTGGCGGCGGAGTGGATTTTTTCCTAAAAAAAACATAATTCTAAAATTATTTAGAATTTTTGAAATGATTGCATCAAATATAGATAGCAATAAACTATAACGTTAGTGATATTGAATTTTTGGAACAATGTTTCTTATGGCAGTCTTGGAGGAGATGTGGATTTTGCTGCGCGACCTAACTGGAAAAAATGTGGTAGTAAAAACCGTAAGAAAAAACCATAAGAAAAAACCGTAAGAAAAACCGTGGAATAAAACCGTTAAATGAGACGTGCGCAGGCGCGACAGCCTTATACACAAGCGAGTAGTGTGTCTCTTTCTCCCTCACATTGGCGAGGTGGATCACCAATGCATAGTATATTTTCATAAATTATGTCGATTCTACATTAGCCGAAGAAACTTCGTACCTACCTGGTGTCCCACAACACCAAAAATTTTTACATAATTAACATCAATTGCGTCATTATTTAACGATTCATTCTTTAACTTTAATATCGTCTATATCTTTAGGATCGTTTATCGTATTTTCTCTATTTAAAGTTTGCGTTTTTTTAGAATATTGTGATTATTCTCAAGATTTTTATTTAAGTCGTTTCTGGTTTCATTAGTATTGTCATATGACGCACCCGAACATCATGCAGCATAGCATTTTACCACCGGTGGTCTTGTTGGTAACGATCATTTTGACCTTTGCTCGCCTATTACAAGCTACCTGACAGGAAGGCAGATGGCATAAAATAACACATAGTGATAATTTCCAATGCTTGCCGTTTTTGTGTTGTGTTCCGGTTTGTAGAGAAAGGTAGCCGGTAAATTTACTTTTGCTCGAGACTTAACATCTCGGCCTCAGGTTGGCAACGCACCATTACCACTTTTGGTGTCTCTAGGCGGCGTGAATTTCTTACTATTAGGAAATCCGTCTGATTGTTTGCCTTCCATTATCATAAAAAATATAAACATCAATAAAACAATTTATTCAGAAAATAAATATCAAAATTCTAACAAGATTAACCGTATTTTACGCAACAGTGATATTGAAATTTAGATTGCCCTCTACCGTCGCCGGAACCTTAAGTCTACTCCATTCGTTGACAGGGAAATCTGAGTAAAAATAAATATGTCAGGCGCCACATTTATATTCGGTGCCTGTTTAATGGACGTGAAATTTAAGAACAACTCTTTCCAAAAAATATACAATGTTTGACAACGGACCAAGGGTTTTATAGAATGAATAATTTATAACAGGAGATCTCCCCGTATTGGTCCAGGCTCCTTTGCAGAATAGACCCTCTGCCTTCCTGCCAGGCAGCTCGTAAAAGGCGAGAATAGGCTTACCGTCACTAACACCGTGACATCTGTCTAGGTGGTAGAGTGTCGCGGCGATTTACCCTCATCACTTAGGGTTATAAAGAATAGATGTTGGCCGATTCTCAGACCTATTCAATATGCTCACAAAATTTCAAGAAAATCAGTCAAGCCGTTTAAGAGGAGTATGGGAACGGACATTGAGACACGAGAATTTTATATATAAGATAGACAAGATAGATTAAATAATGCATAAACCACTAGTCGGGTAGTGATAAAATAAATGTGAGGCTACCGAAGGGCGTAGCCAGAATTCCGTACAAAGGGGGGCAGATAACGAAAATGACTTTTCATTCATGGCTTTTATCATAATATAACGTCCCTCGCATGACTAACTGTCCTATCTCAGTTTAGACAATTTCCAGAAGCCACGCTTTTTTAGTTTGGTCATTTTAAGTTGAGTTTCTAGTTATACTTTAGAGAAATGTCAATAAGTCGAGAATCAATGATCGTACAATTACGTGAGTTAGAGAAAATCGTAGATGACGAATTCAAGAAGATATTTGTAGTCCTAAGTCCCAACACAAATCGCCGAATTAATGAGTTAGGACAGTTAGTAATGCGAGGGACGATAATCACATAAGTTCTTAGTAGAGATGATATAATAATGTAAAACGAAATGTGATAACAAGATATACTTAACTTGGTTTTTTTGTTTTTTTGACTTGACAACGTCTTAAATTAGGTTGCGGCTCGGAGTCACTCATGAAAAAGTGTAACGCCCGGTAACGTTACGATGAGTCACCGAACGAGAGAGAGGCCCGCCGGAACGGCGAATGCCTTGCGTCTTTCTCCCACTCTTTAATAATATTAATATCAATAAATATTCTACCGAGAAAAAGACATTGTCACGTAAAATCTTCGCCCGCAAAACCGACTTTACAGGCCACCATTTTTTTTATTAATTTTGAATTTTAATTAATTGTTAGTGATTGGGATAAATTCAGTTCTAGAGAAGACTCTTCTGAGAGAAGGCTGCCCCCCTCCGCCCGTAAGTGCTATGCCTAAGGGGCTACCTGGGGATCATGTCCTACCTTCCAAAAAAAGAACTGTCAAAATCGATTTGTTACTGGACTAGTAATCGGGTAACAAACATGAGAAAATATACAGTTAAATTTATAAGCTTTAGATTTAGTTAAAAAACTTGTAACAAATAGTAATAGTAACAAAGCATCCTTTGTAACTATAGCCTCCGCTAACCGTTGTACTCGTATGTATTCTGGGAAACACAAATGTGGTTTCTAAATAATGGTAGGCAATCAGTGCGATGTTTACTTTAGCCGTTACATATGCAATGAATTAGACTAATTGGATCTACCTATCAGGTAGGCAATTAAGGTTAATGTGTGAACAGAAAAGTATACAATAAAGTTATCGAGTTTTTCATATTATGGGTATAAAATATACATATAAACCTTCCTTTTCAATCACTTTATCTCTTAAAAAAGTTCGTAGTATTCCAAATTTACACATTTTTTAAACTTATTTAATGAACGGATTTTCGTATAGAATAAAAGTTCTTTGTAAAAAACGTATACATTGGCGCTTATAAGAATGGCTTACTCTGTAACTATTGTTGAAGTCTGCTATTATCGTTAGAATATATAAAGTGACTCTACTTATTTGTATTTTTCTTTTAAAAAATTAAAAATTAGAGATATTTAAAGATCTTGTCGTGTTTAGTGCAAATCACTAACCAAATGCGAACGTGTAGGCGTGCTTGCGATTAATTTGAAATACAAAATCCATTAGTTAGGTTATTGCTCATTAGGGAATAATGTTTTGTGGCTTATTGCTTAATATTATGTTTAATTAAGACTTTTGAACATTTTATCTTCAAAGTTTCGCATTGTGTAAAACTTGGTCTGACATAAAATTCGTTGGTGTTATTTCTCTGAACTCCAGAGAGCTGAAGCGACATTAGTAAAAATGTAAATCTACATTTATACTGTTATGAAAAAGGATTAAAACCTCAGAAAGTTTGTTACTTATTGCTTCTGCTTCAGTGAATTTAGATATTATTTCACAATGTGGTCTAGTACGTACAAAGAAAGCTCTCCAGTCGCCATTTGACCGCTACTTACGTACAAAAACTTTTGAACGGAAAAATTCAAGCTGACGGTTATACGAGTATATTTTAATTAACATTAATAGTTATACTAATACTGACTGTTGCCCGCTGCGTTACCCGCGTGTTTAATGGTCCCACAGTATAATTTTCTCATGATAAAAACTATCCTATGTGTTAATCAAAGTAACCCAACCCTGTATGTGAGTGCGAAATTTCATGCAAAGTGGTTCAGCAGTTTTTGCGTGAAGAAGTAACAAGCAAACAAACTTTCACATTTATAATATTAATAGGATAAAATAGGATTAGTGTCTTTGATAAATTGAGCCAATAAAAAACCCAATTAATTACGTCAAGCATGTGCTGCATGACGTTTAGTTGCAGCGTAGCAAGTCTTGGATAAAAAGAGCAGGGAAACCCTGATGGGTGAAAAGTAAAGAACTAATTCCAGAAGACATTAAGAATTTATAAGACTTCACACGGTTGTGAAATATACATTTAAATCTTCCCTTTCAATCACTTATCTATTAAAAAAACTACATCAAAATCCGTTCATCATCATCATCATCAGCCGGAGGACGTCCACTGCTGGACATAGGCCTCCCCCAAAGAGCGCCACAAGTCACGGTCACCAGCCGCTTGTATCCAGCGACTCCCCGCGACTTTGACCAGGTCATCAGTTCACCGGGTGGGAGGTCGTCCAACACTACGTCCTCCGGTGCGGGGCCGCCATTCGAGAACCTTTCTTCCCCAGCGGTTATCGGTTAGTAAGTAAGGGGTGATCGGTAGAACCGATCACCGCTTACTACTTACTCTCGTATTCTTGCGGATCCCCGAATTACGGATAATATCTCGCAGAGAAACACCGAGCATAGCTCTCTCCATAGCACGCTGAGTGACTCTGAGTTTATTTAAGAGTCCCACATTTAACGGCCAAGTCTCAGTTCCATATGTCATCACTGGTATCACACACTGGTCAAAATCCGTTGCGTAGTTTTAAAGATTTAATCATACAAAGGGACATAGGGACAGAAGAAGCGACTTTCTTTTATACGATGTACTGAAGCACATAAGAGAAAAAATTAGACACTTGGTGACATTTACAATTCAGTCGATACATAATTATGTAATGTTCAATTACTGCTTTTTTATGATATTGGAAGGCAAACAAGCAGACGGATTTCCTAATGGTAAGAAATTCACGCCGCCTAGAGACAACAAAGGTGGTAATGGTGCGTTGCCAACCTGGGGCCGGGATGTTAGGCCTCGAGCAAAAGTAAGTTTACCGGCTACCTTACCCTCCGAACCGGAACACGTCATGACGTTATGGCGGCAGGAATAGCTAAGGCGGTGGTACCAATCCGGGCGAGTCGCTGCTAAACTCTACCACCTAGTCAGAATTCACGGTGTTAGTGACGGTGAGCCTTTGCTCGCCTTTTACGAGCTGCCTGGCAAGGAAGGCAGATGGTCTATTCTACAAAGGAGCCCGGACCAACACGGGGAAAAACTACCGAATACTTATTATTTTGCATACCAAAACAAGCATAATATGACTTTTTGTTACTGCCTCGAACTATTATGAAAAAAAAAGTTATGCCGAGTATTTTTAAGGCAAGTAAATTCCTCAAAAAGGAGGAGGCTGTCAATTTGTCCGTATGTTTTTTTTGGTGTTTCTTGGGGAACTCGGCCAAAATAATCAACTTTATCAAGCTCGGACAAGTGGTTTTTGAGTTGTAATAATGCATATTTGCTTGTTTAATGCGGCAATGAAATTGGTATCAAGTCGATTTTTAAAAGATTCACTCTTCCTAAATTACTTTTATTTTACAGGCTTTTCAAATTGTCAGCGTCTTAAGTAAATTGTATTAGGCACTCATATTTCTTTGAAGGAAAGCTTGAAAGCCATGAAGTATCTAATTGCGTCACTTTATTAAACTCGTTAACTTTTATAGGGGTGAATATTATAGGCACTGAGCAACTTCTTGGCTATTGAGTCCAGACTAATAAAATCCGTGATTAACAGACGCATTTCTCAACCAATATCATAACACCTGTTGATCATGTTTATCGTTTTTGTGCTGTAAAAAACTAAAATTATTGTGGCACAAAAATGATTTCCAATAAATTCTTGAAAAAAAATAAAGTTTATAATCTGCCCGAGGTGAATGTTGTTATATTTTAAGAAAAACGTGAAAATGTATAAATAAATATAAGTATGTACTTAGATACATTTTGATTTACTTATTTCCTTTTCTATATTTAAATTTAAAATGTTTGTACAGTTAATTTGCAAAGGTAATAGCAGTGATATTTAAAAAGTAAAAGCGGTCACACAAAGCTTTTCGCGTAGGATCTTTTTAAAATGTTGGTAGCACTGTTTTAAAAAAATAGAGCAACTATGGTAGAGTTATAAGCTAGACTCTACATTATGATAACTTTTTAACAATTTGACCTTTGTCGTCTCATTTTATTCAGTCGTTTATCGACAGTGCTGTGGACATTGTTGTATTCAGGATGAAAGATAGTCTGAATGTAATATTACTAACGTAAGATTAAAATTACTTTTGTGTGTAATGCACTATTGCTTTCTTCAGTGTCTTCTAGGGACGTGTATGTTTACTAATTATTTTTATACATTGACACGTTAGCTTTTTTCATTTTTATAAAAACAATATGCTTAAAAAAGGTGTGTACAAATTATATCTCTGCATTGGTTTAGTAACACACCGTTAACATTTTTGTTTTTGAAGTTATTCATCTGTAGACACGTTATGAAAAAATGGCGAGAATGAAATTTTAAGATCCGTCACACACAGTTTACAGTATGAAGTTGCAGCGGAGAATTACAATTACAATTACTCAAAAGTATCATAATGAAGTTGTCTGCTTTAGAAACATGTCTTCAATCTCGTTATTTAATCATATACAAGTGTGATTTGTATATTTTTCGTTACAATCATTACTATTTTTATTATTTATTTATTTTAAATTTATTTATTATTATTTACATTATTTTTCAAGTAAGTATAATTTCTCACCCCCTTTAAGTTATACCTACACGCACCCATTTCTTTGTCTACATACGTTACTGTAACGAAATATTTTATTGTTAGTAAGAAAAGATACTATTAGGTAGGCAAAAAAAATTTTTATGACTATGTTTACTTGTATATGACTACCTAACGTACACTTACCAATGCCGTAGGCTACATATAGAATAGTGCTATCATCGGTAGACACTTCCTCCGGGTAGCAAACTCCAGCCATCAATATTGGGGTAGGCGCTGAGTTGGCCTGCCTCATATCCACGCAAAATCTTGAAGAATTATGCAACTGAGGACGATTATTCGATATTTCGTACAGGGTACCATTCTGCAAAGAGGACAAAATCGTTTATTGTTATTATCATATATTAGCTATCCCAGCGAACTTCGTTTACTCTGTCAGTTTGTATGGGGAAATCAAAATATAGGTTTTCTTAGTTTCTTCGCTATTCTTGCCAGTTTTTATATTTTATACCTTCCCTGGACTTATAAATTCTAATCTGGACCACAAATAATTCGTGTTTATACATTTCACATAAAAATAAATAAAAATATAAAGCGTCAGTGGCTAGAGAAAAAGACTGAGGAATTTTCACACAGCATATTATACTTAGTAAGTATATTCACGCCCATATCCCTGAAGGGGTAGGCAGAGGTGCAACCGTGGCACCCACGACTAGCTGAAGACACTAATTCCGCAATGTGATAGATGGCACGCCTATCGCCAACCGGGCAACGTTATTTTTATACATTTTCTAATTTTTTTTGCCTGACCCGGCGATCGAACCCGGGATCTCAAGAAGTCAGACGCCCGACGCCAGACTGCTAGACTGTAGAGGAAATACTGTTCATAAAATTGCTGCCTTCTGAATCTGGCCCTTAATCCAAGATTAAAAAAAATAGACTCTTAGGTATAAGGGCTATTTGATTATTAAATTCTTTATTTTACATAACATGTTAAAAAAATAGAAAAAAAAATGTAAACATTGGTTTAAATTTAATTAAGCGCAAAAATCAGGAAATGAGCTTAAAGGATATGGTATTCTCTCTTTCCTCAGAAGTACCTTTCTCTTGTTCAGGTCTTAATATCTGATCGCATATCCGTCTGTATCACTAGCAAAAATTTATCAAGAATTTTATAAGAGAATAAA
The DNA here is from genome assembly GCA_002245505.1 of Calephelis nemesis. NCBI lineage: Eukaryota > Metazoa > Arthropoda > Insecta > Lepidoptera > Riodinidae > Calephelis > Calephelis nemesis. The sequence goes on along the minus strand of NJDD01001186.1, from coordinate 64,561 downwards.
GACAAGAGTATGAGGACTTCTTTATGAGTATAAATAAAATTTATAGGTAGAACGCTGCCTAAGAAAAGTATAAAGATGATAGTTTAGTACATCTTAAATTGAAGATATATGAAAGAGTAAATGTAGAATAGCGCCAAGGCAATAATGTTACAGGGAATATTAAGTTATTTTTAACTGACTTCAAAAATGGACGATGTTCTCAATTCGACCAGTATATTTTTTTATGTGTGTACACCGATTTCGCCGAGGTTTCTAAACCGATTTACGTAATTCTTTTTTTGTGCGGATGCAGAATAGTTTCGAATTGGTCCCATTACAAAATTATTTAGGTAGGCCAATAGTTTTTATTTTATATAAAAAAAGTATCTTCACGCCCATATCCCCGAAGAGGTAGGCAGAGGCACAACCAGGGCACCCACGAACTAAGTCCCACAATGTGATAGGTGCCTATCTATCCTATCGCCAACCGGGCATATTTCCAATCCCCACCAACATTTTTTTATTAGAAAATTGGAAAAATCCAATTTTCTTTTTGATGGCCGACCTGGAATTCGAACCCGAGACCTCATGCAGTCAAGTCCAACACCCGGACCGCTAGACCACAGAGGCGATTTTTTATGAGCATTTTTTATCTATATTTATCTATCCCGATGTCTATTTTTATTAATTAAAATCAAATCTCGCAAGTAAATTTGATCCACGTATGTGATTTAGTGACAAGATTACAGACATATCGGCATTCAGCAACATGCTTTAAATATGTTTACTTATAAGATTATTAATTAAATCATATCAGCAATTTAAATAAAAAGTATTAAATAAAAATAACTATATTTAAAAAACTGACTTTAAAACTGTAAAGTGAAAAATAATTAGTATTTAATATTGATAATATACCTATAATTTATATGTGCTATTTACTAATAGGTTCGAAGTCGGTGCCAAGCTTTAAACTAATAATTATATTATAAATAGGTATTAAATTGGCTTGGCATCGACTTCAAACCTATTAGTAAAGAACACAAATATATAACAAGTAGTATTTACTTAAAATTTAATCTTAAATTTAATTTAAATTATGTTTTACTTTTTAGTTTTGAAGTAGTTTTTTTAACTTAGTTATTTTTATAATAAATAACGCACATACGTGTTTAATTTGTTAAACTTTTTCCGAGCGGGCATAGACGTGAGTAACAACTAGTGGTGGATATTTCTATTGATTCCGGTAAGTAACTATTAATATTTTCATTTCACTCCCACAGCGCCACGATAAATACAAAACGAATTAATTTCCGACATTAACTGCTGCACGCTATGCATAAATTACGAAATAATTTAAAAATATTTCATACACTACCGTCTGCGAAGCTCCAACTGAAGGTTAATTATATTTGTACTAGACTTGTTAGTGGCCTAGCTTTAACATATATCTTGTTAAATTATTAAGTACATAAAATTATCAATTTAAATAATAATTTAACTTTTGCTTTTTAGTGCGATAGGTCAAATATTGCAATAATAAATAAGTAAGTATCTTCACGCCCATAAGTAGAAGAAGTAGGCAGAGGCACAACCATGGCACGGGTAGGCCGACGGATACGCAGCTATCTAGATTGCTTGAAATCCATCTTTAGAGATACATTATTAATATAGGCCGTTAGTTAACTTGTGTAGACTTCTACAATAAATTACGCTACGCCTACGCGCTACAGAAGCGCGTAGGCGTATTTACAAGAGCCTGCTACGGATGTGAAGGGACCTAGGGGACCTAGGGGACCTAGGGGAATAGGAGAAATTATTGTAGCGGACGAGTTGTGTGCTTGTTCGCTGCCTTAACATAAGCAATAACATACATTTTGTTAACAGGTTAGACTTCTACAAATGTGTGTACAGTTCTTGCAACTCACGAAGGCAAGCGGGCTTTAATAAACTAATAATTACTAAATGGTAAAATTATTTGCCTAAAGTTGTACTTACACAAACTAAATTTTTTGCTAACCATACCGATCTATATAAATAAGTATTATCTAAATTGAAAAATGATTAATATTTTCTGATTTATTATACGCGGAACATTTTATGACTCTACGAAAAGTAAATAAGGGAATGGATAGACTTCATAGTATTTTAGCTGCGTATTGCAAAGCTGAGGTTATTCAGAAACTTGAAATATGGATGCTTCAGGCATTTTTTCGACACATGGATTTCTAAATAGCAATACGAAATTAAAATAAATAATGAAGTTAAAAAGGCAAAAGTTGGCGGTGGACAATAATATGTGCAAGTCATCGCGGTAATATCAAGCGCTATTTAAATCTATGTATAAAAGAAAGTGGTGTTAGTTACACTATTTATAACTCAAGAACGGCTGAACCGATTATGCTGAAAATTGATGGGGAGGTAGCTTAGAACCGGGAAAAGGACATAGGATACTTTTTATTCTGTTCGATTGTGGGAAAAACAACATTTTAACTTTTCCTATTCAAACTGACCGGGCAGAACGAAGTTCGCGGGAACAGCTAGTATATGTATAGAGCATTCCTTCAACTTCATACAATTTACTCGTCCATAACTTTTTAGTAGAAATGTATTATGGCATGTGGAGGTGGTTTTGCCGCTTAACCCTCTAATATATTGTCGGCTCTAAGACACGTCTCGCTTAATATTTTATGGTCATGTGCTTCCGTACCCACAACTTAAGCATATGTAGACAACCTACACAAAATGAAATGTCTCCTTTGTTATGTAAAATGTAGCAGTCAGGTCTGTTACCTGGCTGCCACATCCTGGCAATTGTTTTAAGTTATGAAGCTTATACATTTTTGCAATATAAAGTCAGCGAAACTTTATTATAATTACTACAAGTAAGTATGTCCTTTTTCGTAAATAAGTATGAACTTTTCTATGTAGAAAATACGAAGTTTTCTCTTTTTTCCGTTTACTTTATTTGTATCTGGTATTTGCCGATTGCGACAAAGTTTAATAAGCGAGCAGTCTTTTTTTGATATTGGAAGGCAAAATAGCAGACCGATTTCCTGCTGGTAAGAAATTCACGCCGCCTAGACATACCAAAGGTGGTAATGGCGCGTTTCCAAACTGAGGCTGGGTTATTAGGCCTCGAGAAAAAGTAAGTTTACGGGCTACCTTAAACCGGAAACCTACCTTGCTCCAAACTGGAACACGTTAACGACAAGCACTGATGTTATGGCGGCAGGAATAGGTAAGGCGGTGG
>NJDD01001186.1:32320-61319 GCA_002245505.1 Calephelis nemesis | reverse complement strand
TTACCTTAAACCGGAAACCTAACTTGCTCCAAACCGGCACACGTCAACGACAAGCACTGACATTATGGCGGCAGGAATAGGTAAGGCGATGGTACCAATCCGGGCGAATCGCTGCGAAACTTTACCACCTATATTGTTGTGTTAGTGATGGTAAGCCTATGCTCATGCTCGCCTTTTACGAGCTGCCTGGCAAGAAAGGCAGATGGTCTATTCTGCAAAGGAGCCCGGACCAATACAGGAAAAGTCAGGATAACTTCCGAGCACTTGACTAGTGCTACTACTTATCTCGGTTATCATGGACAAAATAAGTAACTAGGCGGGCAGGCAAAAATAATTGAAGATTTGAAAGTTTGAAGAGAAGTTTCAGTATTCTTGTTTTGTTTGCTTGGTATTTAATAGCACCCGAAAGCCTGTGAGAGCTGGCAAAGAAACTCTATACTTCAGACGGGAAGAGGCTACTTTTTACTTCATATCAAAGACAATAAGAGGCTGCTTTTTATCTCATATCAAAGACAATATATATTTACTAATCTCTGCTTACATCTAAAGCATTCTCGTAGAAGAGAAATAACTCCAATCTCACTCACTCACTCACAAAACCTAAGTAGTTTAATTTTAATAATAACAAATGAGTATTTAATATTTGGCACAATCACACAAACCGACATGCTCAAGACAAGGTTACTCGAATGTTAACATGTTTTAAAATTAAATAATCAGATATTTGTGTTTATTGTTACAATTGGCCGTTGGAGTTGTTATGTTCTCGTAACTCGTACAGTGAGAACCACCATATGTTTTAAAGCTAATATTAATATTGCTTCTTGATATATTTTAATCGCTTTGAATTTTTCCGAGAGTGGAAATTTAAGTGTTAAAGGTTCGTTATTTCCAAAGACAATATATGTAACCTACAATGTACGTAGTTTTTGTGTAACTCAATAATTAAAAAAAAGTATCTTCACGCCCATATTCCCGAAGAGGTAGGCAGAGGCACAACCAGGGCACCCACGACTAGCCGAAGACACTAAGTCCCACAGTGTGATAGGTGGCAAGCCGATCCTTATACGGTTTGATATCTTGAACAGAAATTTAAAGAGAAAATAAAACAATTATCTTCATAGAAATTATAAGGACCCTAAGAATTTCCGTTTTAAAAGTATTTTTTAATATTTATTTTTATTTACATAGATCAAATCTTTTCGCGATTTTCTCAAATACATTTCTAAGTATCTATCAAAGATTTTATTTTAACCGTTTTAATGTGTTACTGGGTTACGAATATTAATTTCTAAAATGCTAACCATGTGTTGTGCGAAAAATTGAAGTGGATCAAGGATACGAACTCTATATTACGGTTTGTTTATCGAGACAACATAAGATGAAGTTTTGATGGCAGCGATTGACGTGGCAGATGCGATATTGATATACTGATTTTATTTTTAAAGAAACTGTGTTAACCACTTATCGGAATAATCTACTAACCCAGTAAATAACGTCATACTATTTTAATTGGATTCAGCAAAATAATGTTAAAATAGTATTTGTAATTAATAAACGTTTTCAAAATTTTATAAATGCATTATTTTTTGAAACTACCAATACACCTTTATTTTACAACAGAACAAGTAGTGGTTATTTCTAATGACCATAACGTATCTAGTGAAACCATATTCAAACATACACTTAGTATTCAAAATATTATTAGATTGATGTTTTGAAAATGAATGACTGAATCAAGAATTTTATCTCCAACGATTATTTTTATAAACGACTTGAATCAGGAGGAATTTCTCACTTAGATTTTTCACAGCAACAACTTTCTGCCCATGTAATCCCACTAATATAATAAATGCGAAAGTTTCTTTCTTTGGGTTTTTGGATGTTTGTCCGTCAATCACACAGACACTACAGAAAGGATTTTGATGAAATTTGGTACACAGACAGAATATGTGCTGACTTGGGTGATATATTAATTTTCATCCCCATTAAATGCTCTCTTGGGAATTCCAAGCGGGTGAAACCGCTTGCGGAAAGCTAGTATTGTTATACTTTTATTTTAAACAATAAAAATTTCTCGTTACATCAATATAGATTGTTTGCTTTATTTTATAGATTACACTTTCGCTTTTTTAAAACCAGAAAATAATTATTGACTTTACAACAAAATTTAATCCATTTGTACGCTGTCACAAAGTTTAGTTTTAGTCTGCCTCCGCCGGCCTCTTCAAGAGTCGTTAAGGGCTACCGCATTATCCTCTGTAATCACTTTAACATTAGACTAAGTTCAAATAGCGCGAAGTTTTTTAACGAGAAGAACAGTACAGTTACAAGAATTTATGAGTTAACATTTTTCCACTTTCATGAAATAAAACAAAGTGGGCTAAGAACTAGATGGTAGAGTTTTATAGATAACGCTAACGACCGATTCTTCTTTATCATATGACTCCCTTATATTGGGGCTAGGCTACGGAAATATAGAATGCTGTTAATATCGCGATAAATAGTGCAAATAATATAAGCTAGCTATTCCAGTGAACTTCATTCCACCCATTCAGTTTGTACGAGAAAAAATAAAATGTTGCTTTTCCTGGTTTCCTCGCTGTTAAACGGGGTAAGGTATATCCTTCTCCTGGTTCTAAGTCATCTCCCAGTCGATTTTAGCTAAATCGGTTTAGCTGTTCTTGAGTTGCGAATAGCGTAACTTACACGATTTTCTTTTATCGCTTTCAAGGTCATTATAATACTTAGATTTATTTCACGTTGATCTCTTTCATGTGCCGACATTTTGTAATCGAATTAACTTCAAACAGCAACGAGAATGCCGTTGTCAAATTGTCATGGTAATTCGTGGCTACACTCTCGCTGAAAGTCAACTTTTTTGTCTGCCAATTTTTGGCTTCAATCTAATTAAATTTCCATAAAGAAATGCTTTTGTATTTTTATGTTTAATTTCATGCCAGTTCTCTCTTTTGGCCTGCTCGCACGTTCATTCTTCGTAAGTATATCTTTCTTTCTTAACGTCCATTGTTCTACTGGCATTGTAGAGTAACCACCTGCTGGACTGTGGTAAAAAGTAGACCTCTCAATAAATTTACTCATTCTAGAAGACTGACATGAGTATCAGATTGACCTTCAGTGTGTGCAGGCACCGTGTATTTCTTACTATTTTTTTTATTCATTTTTACGGCAAAAGACAGTAAACTAGCACGCTTCTCCTCTGATGGTGAGAGATGTGGCCTAAGACAACCCTAACCTAACGCCCTGGTGACCTCCGTGACGCCCTGATGATGATGATGTGCAAGTCTACCGCCTACCGCGTCCTCTGGAGCGTTATGTAATTGTCATTATGTCGAAAGAAATAGCTTAGGTGTTGAATCCTGACCTGGATGAGTTGCTGAACAGCCCTCTACCACCATTGGTCTTGTTAGTGATGACCCATTTCGCCTCTTACGAGCTTCCAGGCGGTAGAAGATTCTACACAGAGGACTCGGAACAAATCAGAGTAATAGGTATCATAAAAAATGCAAAATTTCACAGACAAATATTTTTGAAGACGTAAGTGTTTGAATACTTCGATTTATGTTTTGCTATTTTAACACATGTTTATGCCTGAAATATTCTTGATGATTTATGCCATGGGAAAATAAATGCATACTTTTCAAAGTGAACTTTGAAATCCAGTAGGGTAGTTATAAGATTTTAGTACACAGTCTCACAGTCAGATCGCCTCTGTGGTCTAGCGGTCCAGATTTTGGACTTGACTTCATGAGGTCCCGGGTTCGAATCTCGGGTCGGGCAACGAAAAGAAAATGTGGTTTTTCCAATTTTCTAATAAAGAGAATGTTGCTTGGAATTCGATATGTGCCCGGTTGGCGATAGGCTTGCCACCTATCACATTGTGGAACATTAGTGTTTTCGGCTAGTCGTGGGTGCCCTGGTTGTGCCTCTGCCTACCACTTTGGGAATATGGGCGTGAAGATACTTTAGCACACAGTCGAAGCTGTGGGTATTTCTAGGTATTTCTTTTACAATGTTACCTTCAGTTGTTTATGATTTCCACCTTTATTCATTTAGTAAATGAAATACCTCCAAAATGCATTCCATAAAAATGAAATATGATTTTGGTTTGACCGTCTAAACTATAAATTTTAAAAAGGTACATCACAATGAGCGTAATGGAATAATACTTTTTCCTGGCTTTAAATAAGATTTTAGTCTTTCAATATGTATGTAGTAATATTAGTGCATACCTATACTAATAACAGGGGGGTTACCATAAGCTCTTAAAACAGTATTATTTCAATAATACTAATTATTGTCATCGGAGAAAGACAACCTTATGACATACACCATAAAGTTGTTTATGAAAGTGAAAATTTAGCGAGATGGAAATAATACTGCTATAAGAGTTCATGGTAGGGCCTCAGGCAATGTACGTGCGTATAGTACTACTATTTAAATTATGCGCTTCAGCTTTACACTTTTTACTCTTTTTAGGTTCACATTATACTTTTATTTTTAAATTGGCTGACCTACCTAGGTATATACCTACCATTGTTTGTTCCCTGTGTTGGTCCGGGCTCCTTTGCAGAATAGACCGTCTGCCTTTCTGCCATGTAGCTCGTAAAAGGCGAGCTTAGGCCTACCGTCACTAGCACCGTGACATCTGACTAGGTGGTAGAATTTCGCAGCGACTCACCCGGATTGGTACCACCGCCTCACCTATTCCTGCCGCCATAACTTCAAGACGTGTTCCGGTTCGGAGGGTAAGGTAGCCGGTAAACTTACTTTTGCTCGAGGCCTAACATCCCAGCCTCAGGTTGGCAACGCACCGTTACCACCTTTGGTGTCTCTAGGCGGCGAGAATTTCTTACCATCAGGAAATCCGTCTGCTTGTTTGCCTTCCAATATCATAAAAAAAACCCTAACTCATCCTAAACGGCTGGATCATTTGTTAGTTAATTTCAATGGGTTCCTGGTTGGTTTGAAATTACAATAGGAACCGCGTAGTTTGCGACGATGTCGATAATAACCAAATTAAAGGCGATACGAAGTTCTCCGGGTCAGTTGGTAACATACAAATTATAATATTCTAATCTACTCAATGCTATTGTTCTTAGATATTGACCGCCTCGTTGGTCGAGTGGCTAGCGTATACGCCTAACTACATCGACTTACCGCGAGGCTCGGGTTCGATTCCCGACGGGGGCAGGCATTTGTGTGATGAACATTTAGATGTCTGCATTTCCGGGTCTGGGTGTTTATTAAATTTATTCTGGTATCTATTTAAGTATTTCTATGTAATAGTATCGTTGACTAACACCCATAACACAAGCATATTATTTGCTTACTTTGGGGTTAGATTCAATTTGTGTGATTTGCCTAGGGATATTTATTTATTTATTTTTATTTATTTATAATATAATCTTTACATATATATTTCTTCTGTGAGTGTGTATGTCACTGAACTCCTTCTAGACGGCTGGACCGATGTTGATGAAAGTTTTTGTGCGTGTTCAATGGAATTCGAGAATGGTTTAGATTCACCATTTGGTCTCCTGGAAAATGTTTTTTTAATTAATTTTTTAATAATAAGTCGTTGTTGATTTTGGAATGTTTCACATCGGATCCGACAGACTGGGCTACTGTCGAAGCATTAATGTCAAGCGATACGAAGTTTGCTGGGTCAGCTAGTATAGTAGGTATAAAACAAATTCGCTTCCTCTATCCCCATGTCCCTTTGTATGCTTAAATCTTTAAAACTACGCAACGGATTTTAATGCGGTTTTTTTAATAGATAAAGTGATAGAAGAGGAAGGTTTATATGTATATTTTATATCCGAGCGAAGCCGGGGCTGGCCGCTAATGTGATATTAAAACTAGGTCACCAGTGACACGACACAGTTTGAAGAGATTTTTTTAATACTTACATTTTGCAATATCGGTACGATTTATGAAATGCAATCTAAAATGTATAACGACCGTATGACGTGTCAAATGATTGTAATACTTGTAAGTTGTACCACAAAATACTTAGTACCTATTTATTTTGTAGTAGCACCATTATTTTTCTGTCTTCAGAGGCAGGGTTTTTAGTTTTTATATTACCCGCTTTTACTGTTTTTAGTACCTACTCTACTTTAATGATTATGATTGTCAGTGTAGTGTGGTCTTGTCTCATTTATTTATGGTTTTCATTGTTTTTACAACAGGTACAGTCGTGTGGACATAATGGCAGAAGAATGTTTGATATAACAAGCCTGGCAGGAAGGCAGACGGTCTATTCTGCAAAGAAACCCGGACCAACACGGGGAAAACCTTAGTTAAATCACAAATTAGGTCACCACAAGTAAACGTGATAATCACATCCTATTTGCTATTTGCCGATAACAAATTAAAGCTTGTAACTAAACTAGTTTGTGTGATACTGCGAATTGTGACCTTCAGGAAGGGGTTCCACTAACAGTGGGTTTATCTGTCGTTACACTGAGGTTTATCTTTGTATGTCATTGTTAAACTAACATTAGTGACGCCATATTTGATATTTTCCATCGTCGGTGCTTGGTAAAACTTCCAAATATTCATATTTGTAAACGAAGAAACATTTGTACTGTTTTCTCAATTTTTTATGTATTTTCTCAATTATGTTTTTTGTATGTGTGTCAGGCGATTATTCGGCTAATAACAAACCGATTTGAGGATTTTTTCGAAAGGTAATTCATGCTAGCTGTAATACAATGCTACTAGTAATCTACATTAGTGACGGCGTTTGGTTTCTTTTATATCCAGCGAAGAATCCACAAACTTGAACATAAAACAAGCCTCATGACGCGAGAAGTGATCAGAGGTAAACATGAATCACGGTAACAGTGTTCTTTTAAGTTTAGATAAACAAAAAAACGATTTATCTTTACTACGTCTCTTGACAGTATCACATTATGAGTATAACACGTAGCAGCTCGTACCGCGCCTATACTTCTTAAGGGGCCATATACGCTAAAATACGTCAGCAGTTTACTGTTTTTTTTCATACAAAGCAATCATGGATCTTGCTGACAAAAATACACAAGTTTAACATGAATATGCTTTACTAGACTAGTGTTTCCAAAATACGATTCATTTCACTTTGCTCGATAGAAAAAAATCAAAAAGTTAACCCTTTTTTGAAAGCAAAACGCAAATGTCTACTTCAAATATGAAAATATCGACACCAGATTTAACGTAAACATAGATAAGTACTACGCCTAAATGATAATTGTTTCAGTTTTTATACTTTTTTTTCAAATTACTTTTGTAGTGTCAAAAATAGTGATTTGTCGCTTCAGACGTATACTTTAGAGCGCCATTGTTCATAGTAATCATGGAACGGGGGAGCGCGGTGATTGGCTCTTCTGGCTGACTGAGTATGGGGCCTTAAGCGAATCTTCAAAAACAAAATGTAAAATGTAACTTATAAATGTAAATTACAAAAGTATATTACACATATAATTAATTTGTAGAGATTGGTAAGGGAATAATTTATCCCTAGCATTTTTGTTTTTTAAATACTCTGAAATCTTTAGCTCTTACCATACAACTTAAATTTAATACATTTTGAAAACATATTAAATATTTAATATGCTCGGTACGTTTATTGTAAAAAAGTTCTCAATTCGTTTTTATGTTTTTTGTCTGTTTGTCAAGCGATTAATCTTTAAATAACAAACCGATTTTGAGTTTTTTTTTCAAAAGATAATTCATGCTAGTTAAGATACAATGGTACAGTAATTTTATCATGATGCTACTAGTGGTTTTCTAATTGTACTGAATAAAGCATACATTTTTGTCTATAACATCAATATTACTCAATGGTAGTTTACGAATAAATTAGGGATAAATTAATTTACTTTCTTAAAATTTATTGTATTAATAAATAATTATACAATCAATACAAAAATATTGTATATATAGTAAGTAAATAATTAAAACTACTAATTTTATTAATACTTATTAAATATATACACACCACAAGTAGTGTAGTGGTAGAATATATTGGAATGCCTAAATAATTTTGTTACATCTTTGTAACACTCATATTCCGCAAATAATTTTTTTTTCTTTCTTTCACTGGAATTTTCAGTTTCACTGCGTTTAAATTATTTAAGATTCCTTAGTCGAATGGCAAAAAATTACAAAAAATAAGTTTACCTCTAAAATACTAGTTAAATATTGATAAAATTTATGTGGGACCATCTCGGAATCATTTTTTGCTATCCTTATCTTTATGTTAAACTAGACTCTAGAGGGTTACTTGAGACTGCAGCATGTATTTTCATAAAAACGTTTTTACTCCATCCAAGTACTAAGGAGCTAATTTTTGAAAAAAACCTACATTTGAACTTGGATCTTTGATTATATCCAAATTAAATTTTATTAAAATCGGCATAGTGGTTTAGTTGTTAAAACGTAACAGACGGACAGACCTACAAACTTTGGCATTTATAATATTATTGTTGACATGGATTGTATTGATATTGCGTTATTTAATTACAGAATAGAAAAACTTTTTATTCTGTACGAAATAGATTAAAAATAAATACATCCTAATCCCAACAATAAAATAAATGCGGAGAATGGAAGAATGATTGTTACTCTTTCACGCAAATCTACTGAACGGATTCAGATGAAACTTTACAGTAATATTGTTTATACATCAGAATAACACATAGGCCACAGTTCATACAGTTAGCAATAGATTTTACTTTAGAGTGGAAGCGAATCAAACATAAAAACTAAGTCATACACAAGGGCGGCTTTTTAGCCATAACAAATGTAGGCTGTAGCTCTTCCAGACACCCTTACCATATGGAAACACAATCAAAGAAATGTGCTATGGTGTTTTTAAGGGGCCATATACGCTAAAATACGTCAGCAGTTTACTGTTTTTTTCATACAAAGCAATCATGGATCTTGCTCACAAAAATACACAAGATTAACATGAATGTGCTTTACTAGACTAGTGTCTCCAAAATACGATTCATTTCACTTTGCTTGATAGAAAAAATCAAAAAGTTAACCCTTTTTTGAAAGCAAAACGCAAATGTCTAGTTCAAATATCAAAATATCGACACCAGATTTAACGTAAACATAGATAAGTACTATGCCTAAAAGATAAGTGTTTCAGTTTTTATACTTTTTTCAAATTACTTTTGTAGTGTCAAAAATAGTGATTTGTCGCTTAAGAAGTTTACTTTAGAGCGCCATTGTTCATAGTAATCATGGAACGGGGGAGTGCGGTGATTGGCTCTTCTGGCTGACTGAGTATGGGGCCTTAATACACGAACAACCAAATATATAATGCACAAAATGTCTAATTTAAATAAAATTATTTTTGAGACAATAATAAAATAATAAGCGCTTGAATTGAATATAGAAAGTGACGCTTATCCATATTTAATAAATATATTGTAATAAATACTGTAATTTGATTGATATTTTATTACCTACTTAAATTAAATTTTATTTATGAATAATGCCAGTGCAAAGTTTAAGGAGCTGGTAAATTTCTTAAAGGCAGGAAAGACTTTAAGCATCTGACACCACAGCCTCAGTTTGGTTTTACTTTCGGATAATAGAAATTAATATCACCAATAAATAGGTAGTTACATTGATAAAGAGAAATCAATTTACTGAAATGACTAAGTTCCTTAAACCTAATGCTTAAATCTTTCAAATTTTATAGATCCATGCAACATGATTCTCAGACCGAATGTACATACATACATATCTACACGTCAAGTCTCTTACTGGGTAGACAGAGCATAAGGGTGCCAAACCCCATGATCCCGACGCACCTGTCTGGCTTCCATCACATTCATTACTCTTTGCATACAAACTCGCCGATTTCGAGGTCTAAAAAAATGGCGATGTAAAATTAGCGGAATAAAAAAAAACACCGAAATTTGCTGCTTTTTTGTTGCTAATTAGTTGCTAAAAAAATAATTTTTTTGCTCTAACCGATCGCATAAAATCAGCAATAACGCTTACTTTACATTACGATAGCGTGGGAATCACTGAATGTAGAATGATCAATCAAGCAAATAGGGGTAAATTTGTTGCTAATTTGTTGCTGGAAGATGCTAAGAAAAAAATGATTTTTTAATTATGCCAAGATAAATAATATCCACACCAGCTTAACTCTCGTGTTTTCCGTGGAAAAATTATAGTAAAATTTTGTTGCTCCTTATAGTGCAGCTTGTTTTCACAGAGAGAGTCAGCAACAAAATAAAAACCGGAAGTCAGAAGAAGTTTGAAATCGGTTCACAAAATAATCGGCCGCGCTAGCTTAACTAATGATTTTTCCGTGGAAAAATTATAGTGAAAATTTGTTGCTCCTTATAGTGCAGCTTGTTTTCACAGAGAGAGAGTCAGCAACAAAATAAAAACCGGAAGTCAGGAGAAGTTGGAAATCGGTTCACAAAATAATCGGCCGCGCTAGCTTAACTAATGATTTTTCCGTGGAAAAATTATAGTGAAAATTTGTTGCTACTTATAGTGCAGCTTGTTTTCACAGAGAGAGTCAGCAACAAAATAAAAACCGGAAGTCAGGAGAAGTTGGAAATCGGTTCACAAAATAATCGGCCACGCTAGCTTAACTAATGATTTTTCCGTGGAAAAATTATAGTAAAAATTTGTTGCTCAGCGTTCAGTGCAGCTTGTTTTCACAGAGAAAGTCAGCTACAAAATAAAAACCGGAAGTTAAGAGAAGTTGGGAATCGGTTCACGAAATAATCGGCCGCGCTAGCTTAACTAACGATTTTTCCGTGGAAAATTATAGTAAAAATTTGTTGCTCCTCATCCATCCGGAGATCCAATGTAAGTAAGTAAATTGTATGGTTCGTGAAAATGTGTCAATAAATATTCAGGAGTTGTTTGTAAGGTTGAATGAGATTCGCAACTTGGGTGTTCGCATTCATAGGGCACTTTGTTTTGAAAGTCACGTATTCGAGTATGTTGGTAATGTTTTGATAGGCTTAAATTGTGACTATGAATACGTGCCTCCGTACGTGAGTGTGAGTTATAGCTTATATATAGCTTTTAGCTTATTTTTGAAGTGAAATTTTGTTAGCGGCGTTGCCCACTTTTTTAGAATGGGTAAAAACTTATAAACTCGTGTACATGACTTGATCGAAAATTCGTAAGACCACGCAGGGCGCTTGTGCGAATAAGACGGTGCAGGGCGTACACAAACATGACAACACGAACATTTGTTGTCATGTTTGTGTACGATAGCGCAATAAATGAATATTGTATTCTACCACATAAATGAAAGTACTTTAATATTGATAATAATTAAATCAATTCGTGCAAAATTACTTAATTAATAACAAAAATGCTCAACGTTAATATTCAAGCTTTCACTTCTGCCGGCACTCCCGGAGTGCAACCCGTAGTTTTTTTATTCCTAAACAGTAGGGTTACTCTCAAACCTCAATTCATGCAATATTAGAAATTGGAATCAAGTATAACATTTTAGGTACACTTGAAAAAAATACCAGCGAACTGCGAAGCAAAGCGAACGCCTAAATCCTGTGACCAACCGAGATGTTGGGGTTCGGTTACTGACGAGGGCAGGCGTTTGTGTGAAGAACATCGATGACTGTATTTCCGGGTCTAGGTATTCATTATATTTATTACGGTATCTAGATACACAGAAATTCTGTGTATTAGTATCATTGTCTAACACCCATACAAATTGCTTACTTAGGGGTTAGATGAATTATAACTTGTCCAGAGATATTTATTTATTCTAATATAGAATTAGCTTTAACGTTTGTGGCATTGGTTGACTTGTAAGGAAAAGAAATAAAAGATAAATGGGACTTACAAAGGCGGGGTTTTATGTTAATTTAGTAAAGACGAAGCTTATAGGGTTCGTTAAGACAAGGCAAAAAACTATGTCAATGTTTGAAATTATATTCAGTTTACATAATTTTTATATAAATAATAGCAGTAGTATACCCCGTATACCCCTTATACTAAGATAAGATACTACTATCTTCACACCCCTATCCCTATAAGGGGTATACAGAGGCACAACTGAACTGAAAAAAGCTTCAATATGACAGCATAATCCCCACTAACAAAATGATCCGCCATTTATTGAATTCATTTGTTACAAAAAATGTAATAAATGAAGAACCACTGCACCGACTTTATGTAAACTTCACATAAACCATCGACTAAATAGTCCGAACTCTAAAAGTCTAAAACTTTGGTTTAGATAGGCGAGCCCGTTCTTGAGTTATAAAATTACAACGAGAAGTGGCACTGATTTTTATATAAGTGGTAGGTACATAGGTCAAGTCATTCTGTGTATACAATAATAAACGATGAATATCCCTGGACAAGTTACACAAATTGAATCTAATCCCAAAGTAAGCATATTACATGATTGTGTTATGGGTGTTAGTCAACCACACTAATATATACGTAGTTTACGGTAGACAGGGCTAAATTTATTATCATTTTAAAATTATTTGTTAGTTATAACTCAAATTATAATAAGAATAAAACTATTTGTTCGTATGAATATTAAAACATTGTGTATATAATTAGTTATTTTATACTTATAAAAATATTAAATTATTTGCACACCACAATGTGGTAGAATATGTTGGAAAGCTTAAATAATTTTGTAACAACCTTAACACACATATTCCGCAAATAAATATATTTTCTTTCTTTCTTTCTTTTTTTTTTCTTTCATAGAAATACTTAAATAGATACCAGAATAAATTTAATAAACGCCCAGACCTGGAAATGCAGACACCTAAATGTTCATCACACAAATGCCTGCCCCTGTTGGATATCTAACCCGAGCCTCGCGCTTAGTCGTTGTAGTTAGGCGTGTACGCTAGCCACTCGATCAACGAGGCGGTCATATGCTGCGTCTCTACGCTGAGGCGTTAGTAACATAAATCGATGATAGTGAGAGTACTATAGAGCAGCTTAGTAGGTAGGTTAGTAGGTAAGAAGTCGATTTATTTTTAATTGTAGTCTGAAACCAGCGCAAACACAATAGAAAACATTATTCACTTGTTTTAAATTTCAGGCCAAATTTAATTATTGACATATTGGAACGAAGCCTTACGGCAGGCTTGAAGTAGATAGGGATTTTTTTTATGTAATTTAAATAGCCGTTACCTTGCATAAATCGATGTTTCCCACAAACTAGATTCTAAAAACTGTTTAGATATAGTGAACACAAAATGAAACTCTGACATTGTAAAGTAGACAAAAATTTAATCTCGGCCACATCGTTGAAGTCAACCTCGTCAAGTCTCCTTTTGAAAGTCTGTTAAGGCCCCATACTTAGTCAGCCAGAAGAGCCAATCAGCGCACTCCCCCGTTCCATGATTACTATGAAATATTGCGCTCTAAAGTAAACGTCTTAAGCGACAAATCACTATATTTGACAATATAAAAGAGTTTTAAAGGCAATAGTATCTGTAATTTAGTAGAATTTACGCGTTAGAAGTTATACTTCTTCGGCGTAATAAGATAAAAATCTTTTTAATAATTTCATCTTTTGCCTTATTTTACATTTGTAGACAAAATGACCATAGGAATTACTTTTACTTTGTTGGTACCTTTTTTTGAAAAACTAAAATATTATCTATAGCTAACTTCATCATGTCGGTTTTTCGTGACGGTGTGCGCGCGCACCGTAAAAATTTACAATCATCATTTTTTCCTAACGCGCCAAAAGAAGTATAACTTCAAAAATTGAAAAACTTATCTTTTAGGTATAACACTTATCTATGTTTATGTTAAATCTGGTGTCCATGGTGAAGGAGACAGTTGGGTTTTGCTTTCAAAACAGGGTTAATTTTTTTTCTATCGAGCAAAGTGAAATGAGTCGTGTTTTGGAAACACTAGTCTTATAAAGCATATTCATGTAAATTTTGTGTATTTTGGTCACCAAGATCCATGAGTGCTTTGTATGAAAAAAAACATTATACTGCTGACGTATTTTAGCATACATGGACCCTTAAAACTTGCACTTTAAACATTCATATTTTATAATTTATTAATTTATATATAGCCTACCAGTTTCACTTGTACAGTATCATTAGGGCTTACACATAAACTAAACCTCTCTAAACTTCTTTCCTACATTATTTACAAGTGTGCTTCAATAGCCATCTATTTTGTGATGAATGGAGAGTCTATCGGTCTATAGGTAATGGGTTAGCGGTGACAAGTTGCAATTTGTAGAGCAGGTGCAGCTAGAGTTAGACATTTGAGCAGGTTTGATGAATAACTGTTCTCCAATTCACCAATTGATTAATGATATCACATCCAGACCGACGGCTTTATTTATTGGCATACAATTTATTTTCACCAGGGACATGAAAAATGTAAAAATGGTAAGTAAACAGAGCACCTATTTTTAAAAGCCATTAGAGTGTTAATAACGGAGAGGCTTAAACACCTTTGAAAATTCAAAATATTTTATTTTATGTTGGGTCTGCAACGCCCTCTATCTCTCTAAGGACTCTTGCGAAACTAATATTCCACTGCTACATTTCAATTGATAAGGATATCATTGGCTTTAGCAGCCGGCTTTTTTATGACATTGGAAGACTAATTAGTAGACTGATTTCCTGCTGGTAAAAAATTTACGCCGCCTTTGTGCGTTGCCAACTTGAGGCCGGGATGTTAGGCCTCGAGCAAAAGTAAGTTTACCGGCTACCTTACTTTCCAAACCGCAACACGTCATGACGTTATGACGATGGGATAGACAAGGCGGTGGTACCAATCCGGGTGAGTCGCTGCGAAACTCTACCACCTAGTCAGATGTCACGGTGTTAGTGACGGTAAGCCTATGCTCGCATTTTACGAGCTGCAAACTCCAGTCATCACCAGTCAGAAAATAGAAATTGTATACAACTTCCTTTTTTTTCCAAAAAAAATAATAAAATTACAAGCAAAGGAAGTCGCAGGTTTATTATTAATTTCATATGTCATCTGACGTATAATCTATAAGTGATCATAATATTAGGCTCCAAGTCTATTAATTTTGAATGCTAGTAATTGTTTGTTATTCGTTACACAAACTGAATGGTCAAACTACTTAACTCAGACTTGATACCAGATTGAACCTTGGAGTAATTTACTTCGTTTTTAAGAATAAGATGGTTAGGGTTTCGTGGCTAAATCATAAAAAAACAGCACCTTTATAGATTCGATCTGTCAATACTTATGTCATAGCCACTTTTTTTCAAAACAGTAGGGACAATTTAAAATTTGATGATTTTAATTGAATTTCGTTATCCACTTTCCGTTTTTTTTACATAAAAATTTAAAAGAAGGAAGACGTTACTTATACACGAAACTGAAATCAATTATTTCATTTAACTTACATATAAAATAGCTATACCAAACGATATTTTTTTCTATGATACGCCATACGTAATGGTATTTTGGGGCATTGTGGTAGACATCTCAATGTAATAAACAAATATTTCTGGACAAGTTACACAAATTGATCTAACCCCAGAGTAAGAAAAATATATGCTTGTGTCATGGGTGTTGTTAGTCAACGATACTAATACATAGAAATACTTTAATAGATACTACAATAAATTTAATTATTATAATTAATTGTAATATTATTATTTTTAATTATAAATAAACTACGGAACCCTTAATGCAAAGTCCGACTCTCACATGACCACTTCGTTACTAAGTTAGATTAGCTAATTAGTTAGAAAGTGGACTGAAATTTACTACAGACAGCCACGAGACCGAATTACGTTTGTAACACATTGTAAGACAGCCTTCGTTGGAATAATAGCATACCTATTGCATAGAGTACTCTAATAAATAGTTTGTAGTTTAACAGTTCTTACAATTAGTATTAACTATTATAGCAAGCAATGCACAACTTTATGTAAAATTCGATTGAAATTTTTCTTTGATTAAATTGTCTATCATAAGCATGTGGAAAATAGATAAAGGTAGGAAATTAGAGAAAGTACGAAAATCTGAATTAAAAAACAACAAAAAATTGATTACCCTTAATAACCAAGTTCTTAAAAAATGTTATCGAAGAGGTTCATAATATTAATTAAGTCAAGTTCATGATTAACCGAAATTCCTATCAATAAACATTGTCATTCCAAAAAACGCGTTTTTTTCTTCGTTTAGTTCAAAACTACTTATGCCTAGTTTACACCTCTATGTTTGATAAGTATCAAAACTTTAACTTGAAATAAAGTTATTAAGTTTAAAGTTCAAGTTGAGTGTTTAAATTGTTTAATTAACAATTTGAATATAAAAACATTTGGGAGACACCTTGAGCATTATAAAAATCGAGTCCAGTGCGTCGTAGTGCGTCGCATTTTATAAGGCACGAAAGAAATCGTCTTGGTATGGTATATATCAGGGGTGGGCAAATATTTTCGTAGTCGGGCCACATTGCAGATGAAAATTTGACCTCGGGCCAAAATGTCTTTTTTCTAATTTTAAGTACAGTCTTTGCTCAGGCCTTAGCCTTAGCGAAAAAATACAGTATAATATGTACAATGACTAACAAAATTGTGCGACTATTATAAATACTGTAATTGTTTAATTATCATAATTATATATTCGAATAGGTAATAAGAATTCCTAATATTATATCTTAAAATTTTTATGCACCAATTTAGGTTCGACAAAAACTAATATTTGTGTTTTTGATAATAACACATAGATACAATGCTTAACGGGCCAGACAAAACCCTACCCTAACCCGCGGGCCGCCATTTGCCCAGGCCTGGTATATATGGTATCAAAAATGTTAAGAGTACGTTGCCAATAGCAATTAAATTTCACATGATCGTCTTTCCAACAAATATAAAACCATTATCACCATAGACGTTACTGGTCCGGTATTGCTATGTTATCACTGAGAAAAGTCTTTCAAAATTTGTTACAGCTTTTGAGTTTTTCGCTTTACTGACGGACCCGATGGGACTTGGAAGACTTCGACTTATAAAAAAATTTAAGAAGCATGTATGTAGTAGTATACATTTTGTTAAAAAGCATCGGGAATGGTTTGGAAATGGCACTTAGGGTTGCCAACTCACAAATTAACTAACCCGGAAGAATTTTAACATATCGGGGCCAGAGATGGTGTTTGGATGGAAAACTTGTGTGAATATTAGTTTTATTTATAAATTTATTCTAACATAATTTTTGAGCGACATCTAATATTTAAGGGGTTATAATAGTTACAAAAAATTTTACATAAAAAAATCGAAGTAGGTATGTACCGTAAGGTAAGGTAAGTAATGTACCGCAAAGTAAGGCGGTAGGTTTGATTTTGTTAATTTATATTAGTAAGTTGCGATTAAGATAAAACCGGTTATTATTGCATGTCGGAAACTCGGAAGATTAGCTATTATTACTGGAGTCTCCCGGGCATTCCGGGAGGGTGGGTGAGGGATCCCTATTGGCACTATTGTAATATTTAATAAACTAATTAATAAACAATAGTTCCTCGACCAACTCTATATCGTTGAACGACTCTATAATTTTGATTTCATATCTAATCACATTTTGACAAGATTTTCAGGTTTACTCTTACGGCCAACATTAATAAATCAATCCTAATCCAAAACTTGCTGTCCAAGATTAATATTTTGATCCATTTTTATGTTATCGCTTGCCAATAATATATCTGTGGACAGAATAAATATGGCAATTAGGTATAGGATAGGCCGGCGGATACGCAGCCATCTTTAGAGATACATTATTAACTTTGACCGTTAGAATATTTGTAATTCGGTGCGGCGCTGTGCTTGGTAATCGTAAATAGCACGTACTTACGGTATTAACGATTTGACAAACTACAGAAAGCTTAGTGGAAATTAACGACTTCGTTAACAGTTTGTGAAGTTAACTTAAAAGTTGATCCGGAGTCAAAATGTTAACATCGTTAATTAACGACTATCTGACTAACGAATTAATACCTAGCTATGGTTAAAGACTTGTAGTAGAGTTACTCTCGAAGCTTAATTCATGCAATATTGGAAATTGGAATCGAGTATGTCATTTTAGGTGCTCTTGAACACAATACTGGTGAAATGTTAACATTTAATTAATAGCAAACAATAAACTATTATATTGGATTCGTTGAATTTATCAAAAGTACCCAAAAAGGCAAATACGATACCAATTTTCAATTCGCATGTTATCGAATTTAAATAAATAACCCTGGACAAGTTACACAAATTGAATTTAACCCCAAAGTAAGCAAATTATGCTTGTGTTAAGGGTCCCGTCGGGAATCGAACCCGAGTCTTGAGGTTGGTCAGGCGTAGTTAGGCGTGTACGCTAGCCACTCGACCAACGAGGAGTAGGTAACCCTACTGATTGGCGGGAAGTGTGTTTAGCCGTTTCTTCTATATCCGACTGGCTAGCATTAGAAACGATAGCAGTGTACGGTAGATATTATTAAAATTAACTATCCTTAAAATTGTAATGAAGCTTCTAATATAAAAAAGTGCCTAAAATATTTCGTTTGTATAAATATTCATTAAATATTTGCACTCCACAAAGTAGTATGAGTTGGTTTTCTTAAATACTTATCTGACAACTTCTTAACATACATATTCCACAAGTAAACAAATTTCACTTGATTTCACATGCAAACTTCTGTTTGTCTATTTATCCTTTTACGTCGGAACGTGGTTGTAGGTATATACTGACCAATATTTTTGAGTGTGAAAATAGTTCATAGATAGCTTGGAAAAAAGAAAAAAACTACTCTTTATACTGATATCTAGATTGGTTAAAACCGGAGAGCTAAAAAAGTATGTGGGTGTAGTCGCAGGAAATACTTAGTGTTGTAATATATACTAGACTTACCTCTTGAATGTATATTTCCTCGCTGCTACTATAAGTATCAACTAAATATTTATCACAGCTCAATTGGTTCATCATGAAAAAGTGATCAATGGCTGAGATATTCGTAGCTTCTCGTCCTTTGTAGACCGGTGGGTTAAAAGGGTTCACCACACCCGCATCAGTTTCACTACAAGACAAGTTCAGGTACATCTGCCCAACCCCACAACACTTCCACAAACACACACGAATCTTACATGGGCATCCTAACCGAACCACTTCTCCTCCCTCTGCAGTTTCGTACCAGGTACCACTAACATATTCTAACCCGTTAAAAACAATTGATCCATTAGGGTAACTTATACCCATCGTTATATTTAAAGACTCATCTTTAGAACACGGATTCGAATACACATTAACAACAAAAAGTAACACACACACAATCTCTAAGGACTTCATTTTCACTTCTAAGTGTTATTTTACAAAATGCGGTAACACTTTAAACTTCAATGAAAACATTGTTCAAAAATTTCAGGATGTAATTTGTCACTAGTGACTAACAAAAATCAAGCGAAATTTGTAATAGAGCGTTTATCGCGAATAAAGCGTTCTTTATCACAGCACTTGTGAAGTAATTTGATGTATCATTTTTATTGTGATAAGAGATAAGAGGCAGGACGGAGTGTGAAGGACTCGCGTCGTGCGTCGCGGCGTTGTGGTACCAGACTAAACGAAAACTCAAACTCAAGTGAAAATTGTTTCAAAGCCACACGTGAATTGTTCCAGACATGCGATTTAGGTCTGGGTAAAAATATAAAGTAAACGAGATGTTACATCCACATGCACTATTAATAGAATTAATTTAATAAATACTAGAGTTTATTTTTCAATCTTTAAAGGTCGCTTAAACTTTTCGGGGCTAAATTTATTAAGGACCACTTGTACGTTTTTGGGTTAAATGTTTAACTCTGACTTAGCTTTTTATATCTAACTAGAGTTATATCACGTTTTATTTGACAGCTTTACTGACTATGAAATTTACCCTAGGAACTTGAAAGTGGCCCAAGTGAGTTAAACTGTCACTGTCAAATACAAAATGATTCAACCCTAGGTATATTTAATATTTTCTATCGTAAGCGCTTGGTAACTATAGGTCTGGGTAAAAATATAAAGTAAACGAGATGTTACATCCACATGCACTACTAATAGAATTCATTTAATAAATACTAGAGTTTACTTTTCAATCTTTAAAGGTCGTTTAAACTTTTAGGGGCTAAATTTACTAAGGACCACTTGTACGTTTTTGGGTTAAATGTTTAACTCTGGGTTGGCTTTTCATATCTAACTAAATTTATATCACGTTTTATTTGACAGCTTTACTGATTAAGAAATTTACGCTAGGAACTTGCAAGTAGCCCAAATTAGTTATATTGTCCCTGTCAAAATATACAAAGTGATTCAACCATACATTTAATATTTTCTGTCGTTGGCGCTTGGTAAAATTTCTAAAATATTCATATTTCTTAATTATTATAATGATAAAAAAGTACAAGAATTTAAAGAGTATAAAATATGAGGGCGACTCAGAGTTATATACTTAGCCCAGGAACCTACAAATGGCTTTAACTCCAAAACTAATGTAAGTAAATAATAATTTTACTTTAATTTAAATAATAATATAATATGTAGGTATATATAATACTGAATAGTTAGTTAATAATTATATATTCTTACTTAATTAAATGTGCGCTGTAGGGTTACCTTTTATATTAGGTATCAGCTCCTCTTTAGGCGAGCTGGAAGAAAACTCTTTACCTAAAAGAAAATGACTTTTTGTTGATATATTTTTTGTGAAAGTACAATAAGTGATTAAATAAATAAAACTATTTTATATATGGTTATAATACTAATATAACGACCTTCTTCTCAAGGTTCTTAAAATTAAAGATTACAGAACATACCTTTAGGCAAACAATTAGTAGCTACCTGTAGGGGTGTAGGAGGGAACTGGGAACTGGAATCGTTTAAGTCATTTTAGGTACTTTTAAACATAGTACTAGCGGATGTTAATAATCCGTTGAATTTATTCAGTTACAAATAAATTCAACGAATCCGTTTAAATAATTTATCGCTTACTATTAATTATATGTTAATAATTCGCCAGTATTGTGTTCGGGTACCTAAAATGACATACTCGATTCCAATTTCCAATATTGCATGAATCGAGCTTTGAGCGTAGTTCTACAGGCCTCTCCATAATTAGGCATCAATTCGTTAATCCAATAGTCGTTAATTAACAATGTTAATATTTCAACTACAGACTAAGCGAGATTCAAGAGTGACCCTACTTGTCTTGGTCGCCTGTGTAGAATTTAGAATTGACCAGCTAACTTTTTATCAGGGGGCTCATAAGACGCGACCAAAGGTTGAATTGGTCATACCAACCAGACCACTGGTAGTGCAGTGCTGTAGTCTGAAACAGTCTGTGTACGGATCCACCGCCTTACTCACGTGATACTTCCAACGGCCGTAGACGTAAATATTACAGGTGCCAGGTGCTATCTTATAGTTGGGTAAATCTTAGGTATCGCAACCTATCTTTTATTAGGTGTAGAAAACGACAATAGTTACTAACACAAAAATACAGGAAAATTAAATTAACTTATGTACCTACTTATTTGATAATAAGCCCAAATTTGTTTTGATAATAAGTCCAAGTTTTGTAAAACATAGACACAAATACTACAACACGAATGGCAAGCAAAGTTCAAGTAAGTACCAAGTTTTAATCAAATGCTTACAAAATACAGCCATTACATTTTTTAAACAAATCAACATTAGAAAGTTTGATTATTAATAAATTAATACCACCGGAAAAATAACACAAATTTAACCTCAAAGTAGGTACCTGAACAAATTACGTGCTTGTGTGGTGGGTGTTGATCAAAGATGTATACATACATATCCTCACTTCCCAAGTCCCTTACGGGGTCGGCACAGAGTATCGAGTGGCAAACCTAACGATTCTTGCAGACCTGTCTGGCTTCCTTCACATTCATTACCCTTTTCATAAAAACACGCCGGTGTAGGAGACTCTTTTTAGTCAAGGATGAAAAAATTAAAATCAAGTTATTTACAACGAAGACATAGGTATATATGTTTAAACATACGTGTACAGAAATAAAATAAAAATAAAATAAAAAGAGAAATATAGTGCCTTAAAAACAGAAATCATTATGTATACCTACTTACCTAACCCTGTGAATTTTTTAGTGAAGTCTAAGAACGATCCTCACACTAAGCGAAGTTGTATCCTGCGGATACGGATTTAATTACTTATCACTGAAACTATTTTTGATAACTTGATGTTCAAATGATAATTAAAAAGTTACGATTATAACAATTATAACATCAAAATATTTCTAATATTTGTATCAAAACTATTAAACTTAAATTAATTAATGTTTACTCGGCAAGTAAGACCTGACTTCAAATCTATAGTATGTTAGGGTAGAAACAATTATTTTTGCTTCCCACGATTTTTCTTTCATATAAATAAACTAGCTGCTACCCGCGGCTTCGCCCGCGTAGTCTATTTATTTAATATTGAATATATAATATTGAATAAAAAACGGAATGAAAAAATAAAAAACAGATTAAAGTATTACACGATGATGTTCTGGAAAGAATAAATTTAGAAAGTAGTGCACTGAGCTCAACCGTTCCATAAGGAGTCAACCACGCGCATACCACGCGTCTGTGTTGCGCGGTCTTTCAAATGGAACACGTACTCGCCAGTGCCTCCACTTCTTAAACAGACCCACCCCTATACCGGCTAAGTTTAGTTTAAGTTGTTATACTTTTTTTCAAATTACTTTTATAGTGTCAAAAATAGCGATTTGTCGCTTAAGGCGTTTACTTTAGAGCGCAATATTTCATAGTAATCATGGAACGGGGGAGTGCGGCGATTGGCTCTTCTGGCTGACTAAGTATGGGGCCTTAAGCGTTTACCCCCTTACCGCTTGGCCACGGGAACCGCCGGTGCGAACGGCGAGGCGTCTGGCGAGGCGACAATTAACGCGGCACCGATTACATGCCACAGGCAGTCGCATTCGCCGCCGCGACCAGTAAGTATGGGATAGTGAAATGTCTTTTTCTATGGTATTGGAAGCCTAGTGAAACCAATCGTATTGGTGCGTTGCTAACCTGAGGCCCTGATGAGGCCTAGAATTAGGAATTAGGTGCTTAGTCGAAAATTCGTCTACAATAATGTTCTTGTGTGAAGGTGCAGTATCCAAGGTGTACCTAAGTGAAAATCCAAGAACTTTATTTGAACAAATCTGGCCTATTTCGTCGAATTTCCTCTCGTAATCGCTGCATAGCGCTAAAAATATGTTCCTTATTTACTGTTCTTTTTTGGGTCACTTCCGGCAAGAATTCTGAGTTAACAACATCGAGTTAGTCAAAGAAAACACTCAAAATGACCTTGACTTTTGTAGGAGTTTCGTATTTTTCCGGTTTCAGTTCAGTTGGTAGGCGCCTCTCCGAAGCCTGTTTACTAGTTTGCATGTCAAATTTGTAAACTCATATCGCATCATCAGAGAATATTGGTTTGGAATTAACTCCTAGCATGTCATCAGCGACTCCCATATGATTGAGTTTTTGGGGAAAATTCAGATCTTTTGGGACTAGTCGAGCGACAACATGTTTCATACCTAAATGATTAGTTAAAATGATACGGATTGACTCGTGAGATACAGAAAATTCGGCGGCTATCTCTCTCAAAGTTGAATTAAGGTTTTTCAGTCAACGTTTCCTTCACTTTTGCGATGTTCTTTTCTTTTTTTTTAGGTTTTGGCCTATACCTTAATATTTTGCCATTAGTCAAGTAGAAATTTGCATCAAATTTTATATCAATAATAATCAATTATAATAAGTCATCAGTCATAAGTCGTCAGTAAGTCATGTCAGGCTCTTGGATAAAGCTGTGGCCTCATTACTCAAGCTCATGTAATGAGATTTGGCGGCGACGAGGAAATACACGATACGATAATTTCTCCATGATTATTTCATTTGTGCACTTTCACTGAAAGAAATTTTACAAAATGCCACCAAAATTAACTAATGTCACTCAATATCAACACGAAATTCAATAATTATGAAAAAACTTTGACCATCTTTTCTCTCGATGGCGTCAAAACTCCTTTTGCGATGTTAACTTCAATTGCAGACGTTAACAAATCTTCCATCACATCTCGACCACTTTTGAAAGCTCTATATCATTCATAAGCACGAGTTTTTTATTAAGTCGATTCGCCGTAAGCCTTACATAAGGCTTTTTCATTGACCAAAAACACGAAATTCCATTTGTGATGCATTCGTTTTTCGTAGAGATGCTGCTTCACTCGGTGTATTCAACCGCTATTATCAAAGGTAATGCTCCGAGAATGCGCTTGACTGGATATCAGATAGCTAGAATTTAAAGTTTCATACATGTCACCTAGATGCGTGGCGATCCTCGACCGTGAGATTCCGAAAATATCTCACTCCATACTTAAGGAGTGAGAAATATTTTACTTTTTACTTAGGTACTTCGATTCTTGTCAAAAAAGTTGAAAGCATAACTTAGGATACTTTTGACGAAAATAGTCTTGAAAAAATAATCATCTTCCCAAAACTACCACCCAAACCAAAAACAATTATCGTCAATTTACGATTAACTTCATTTGTGTAACTTCCTCATAATTCGAAGCGTGATTCATGGATAAGTAAGTACCTACTATTTTTTCCTTTTGTCTCCACCCAAAATACTACCGGTGGTAGAGTGCTTTGCAGCAACTTGCCCGGGTAGGGATCTGCCGCCTTATCTATTCCTGTATAGCCAGTAGTTCTGCACAATGGCCTTAACATCCCTGTCACAGGACAGCGACGCACCTGTACTATCTATGGTGCCTGTAGGTAGACGATTGTCTTTTACCATCAAGAAAGCCGTGTGCTTGTTCGGTAAATATAAATACGGCAATACGCGTAAGCGGATGGACCCAATTCCAATTCTTTTTGTTTTGTGTATACAGAACAAGTCCCGCCGATGGCCAGAGATCCAAATTGATAATGAAAAATTTAATGCTATTGTGGAAGCGAATACATCGCAAACAACCTCCGAGTTGACTGCATTGCACAGCACTCTAATAGTGATAAAACTGTTTAATCAAACAAATTGGTAATATTAAAAAGCTTGAAAGGTGGGTTCCTCCTTCAGAAGATGAAGCGGCCGAAAAATTTGGGTCGTCTGGCATAGTAACGTAAGGTTTTATATCGAATTATGCCCTGTGATGAAAGCTGAATTATCTACGAAAATCGGAAGCTCTCTTTGCAATTGCTGGACATTGACAAGCTAGCCAAATCCAATTGACCCAAAAAAGATTACTTGCAACTTTTTAGTGGACTAGTGCCGGGTCGTTTATTACAGTTACCTATCTCAAATTTGGTTAGACGATAACAGCAGACGGCTATTGTCAGCCATTGCCAACCGTGATGGAAAATACAGATGCTAAATAACCGAGGCTGTTCAATCGCTCAATAGACGGCTACCAAATTAGAATAGAAGAGCTTCGATTGGAAAGTCTAAGACATCCACCATACTTCCCGGACATTGCTCCAACGGATTACCATATTTTTGAAATTTGGATAATTTCTTGCAAATATTTTGTTGATTCCAGTCCAAATAGGTATTAAGTGAAGGAATTTCCTCCCATACAAAACGCCAATTTCATATGTAAAGACCTAATATTTATGAACACGTGCAAATGTCACAGATGTGATTTTTATCTTAGACCATACCTACCTATATAGTTTATTTTTTTTTCAAAATATTTTTTTTTATTCATGTTTTTTTGTGAATGGCCAAGGAAAGGCCATCACAGACCAAATGAACCGATGGACTGGTAATTTCCTTTTGTGTTGTGATAGTTATTGTCAGGAGAAAGGTTATATGAAAAATAAATTCATAGTTAGGACAGGGTAAAGACTACTGACTCAGCTAGTAGTACTAGTAATAGCTAGTATAACTATTGCTGGTTTCGGATGTAATAATCACTAGCCCCTTTTATTTCTTTTAAAAACTTATGTCGTGCGTGACTATTCGTTGTTTTGTTTTTATTCTGGATTCGGTGCAGCACTTTTGTTAACTTGTTGCTGCAATTACAGAAAATCTGTGAGTAAATTGTCTCAAACAGAAGACAAAGTTATATATTTTATATAAAACAAAGGTGGAAAAGCTACCATAAGTACATAGACTATTATTACCATTTATTAAGATATTATAAAAGAGGTACGGCAATATTTCGATGCTCCGAAATCCAAATATCGCAAAACTGAATGTAGAGGTATTGTAGTCTTTGACTGAATGTCGTGCGATCATGACAATTAAAAAACATTAGTAAAACGTGAACATTGAAGAAGGTTTTTTCGTAAGTTACCAGTAGGATTTACAATGTATATTACGACCGTAATAACTGCTTTATTTTGCTCACGTTTATGACGTGGACATGCTCTTAAATTATAACAATATGTTCTGTAATATGTGAACAAAGTGAAAATTCGCTTACACATGGAATTGATATTAAGGCCCCATACTCAGTCAGCCAGAAGATCCAATCACTGCGCTCCTCCGTTCCATGATCACTATGAACAATGGCGCTCTAAAGTAAACGTCTTAAGCGAAAAATCACTATTTTTGACACTATAAAAGTAATTTGAAAAATAGTGTAAAAACTGAAACACTTATATTTTAGGTATAGTACTTATCTATGTTTATTTTAAATCTGGGACACTAGAAAATATCGACAGATATTTTCACAATTGAAGTAGACAGAAAGCAAAAGCTTTCAAAAAAGAGTAAACTTTTTGATTTTTTTCTATCGAGCAAAGTGAAATGAAT
Source organism: Calephelis nemesis (assembly GCA_002245505.1). NCBI lineage: Eukaryota > Metazoa > Arthropoda > Insecta > Lepidoptera > Riodinidae > Calephelis > Calephelis nemesis. The sequence continues at coordinate 34,504 of NJDD01001186.1, read as the reverse complement.
CGTGTTTTGGAAACACTAGTCTAGTAAAGCATATTCATGTTAATCTTGTGTATTTTTGTCAACAAGATTCATGATTGCTTTGTATGAAAAAAACAGTAAACTGCTGACGTATTTTAGCGTATATGGCCCCTTAACAATCGTCCAGCAAATGTTTTCCGACATTCATTAATTTCCTCCATAAGTGTCCATTTTCATTACTATCTATTACATTATCCTATTGCATAAAAATGATTTCACGCATATTTCTATTTAGTTAGCCGTTTAATAGTTGTTTCGAAGAGAATATAATCACTACGTTTTATTTGTGCTATCAGGAAAGTGAAAATTTCATTCCTATTGACACAACTAGTTGTGCTAAATAGTTAGACCAGAGGTTCCCAAACTCTTTCTGTCTAACGCCCACTTTAAGTCAGTAAGCTTGTAGCGTCCCCTACTTTTTTTTTATCTTAAAAACTTCAAATACGCGTACCTAAGTCTTGCTTGGAATTTAATTAAAACTATATTCTAAACAAGACTTTTTTTTATCAGAGAGAGTAATAATAATGCTACTTGACAATGTCAAGCGTGTCTTATTCAAAACCATTATCCTATTTTATCGTGTAAGTTATATTTCTATAATAGTATATGAATATGGATGTTGTGTAGTCTGAAGATTTTAATTTAAGTGAATTTTAAAATATGAAGTAGTTTGAGTTTCAAGTCACCCATCGCCACTTTTATTTTCTGGGCCTCTTGCCGCCTCCCTCGAGGCGAGCGCTATCGTCCACTTTGGGAAAGGCTAAGTTAGACTAACATAATCAGGCATAGGTCTGATCCTCTTGGTTCAGGTACAAAATTTTGCGTACCAACTATTTTTTTAAGTTATTTGCAGGAAAATACATAATTATCATCTATAAGAAAAATGCTTATTTCCTTTTGCTCTAAAACAAGTTATTTCAACCCTAAGTACTTTGGAAGTTTCGTGGAAAGGCACTCGTAAATTGATAGTATTTTTTTTTGAAGTAGGTTTGTAATGTAGTTAAGGAATTATTTAAATAAGTTTTATGCGAACGAGAGAAATAAAACTGTCACTATTTTTGTGATAACTCTTCTAGTTTTTGAGCGAGCGACTTTTATGAAATACAAAAGTTTTTATAACTACGCACTTTAAAAAATATAGTATTTAATTTCCCAAAACAATGATTAATTCATTTCTTCTTGAAATCTATTTTCAACCCCTAACGGAAAACGAGGGGTTATAAGTTTGACATCTCTGCGTGTGTCACTATGGCATCGTAGCTCGTCAGCGGATGGAAGGATTTTAATTTGTTTTTTTTATGTTAAAGATGACTTGATTGAAAATTTGTAAGCAGCGGAATGGATATAAGAACTATATGTAGGTATCTATTGGAACGAAGTTCCTTATCGCTCGTGAAAGGGGGCTCGACGAAAAAAAATTACACGAAAAGTTGTAACGACACTTTTTGCTATAGGAAGCTGTGCATCGTGCGCATGTTTCTCTGTCTGTCTCACTTTCTTATTAGAAAGCAAGCCAGATATTTTCATTTCTATATCACATTGAATAGTGTGGTGTCGCGACGATTATTTTTGTTGAGTGTATACCGGATTTTTTACCTACATAAAAATAATAATAATAAAAAAAATGGAACTTCGTTCCATCCGGGTTCGGTCCCTTGACACCTCTCAACTTTTTTTCACTTTGGAACATAATATGTGAGAATTAACAGTTAAAGCACAACAAATGCTGGTATTACTGAGCTGGTTTATTGATAGAGCTAGAAGATAGAAAACGAAAGCATGACATGCCTACTGGTATACACTAGTTTAGATTTGCCTTAATTAGATATGTTCTCATTTTCTGATGACGAGGACTTGATGACATGGACCTGATGAAAGAACTGAGAGGTTAATGGGCATTTGTAGTTTAAAAGTAACGGTATTGTTTCGTAATATTTGCAGCAATCTAAAGTACATCAAAACGAGAAGTGAAGTTGTCAAGTCAGATGTATGTAAGTGTGTAAGGCTTCATAACTTTTGAGAACTTTAACTTTTTGTCGGGGCATTGGTTGATCAATTCAAAAGTTATGATGTTACAGACAGACAGACACACAGACATGTCAAACTTATAACACCCCCCTTTTCCGCCGGGAGTTAATTATACGTCCATGAGTGAAACACACAAAG
>NJDD01001186.1:21482-31665 GCA_002245505.1 Calephelis nemesis | reverse complement strand
TCGGAGAAAGACAACCTTATGACGTATATCATAAAGTTGCTTATAAAGACGGACATTTAGCAAGATGGAAATAATACTGTTAAAAGCGTTCATGGTAGGGCCCCTGATGAAAGAACTGAGAGGTTAATGGGCATTTGTAGTTTACAAGTAACGGTATTGTTTCGTAATCTTTGCAGCTAATCTAAAGCACATCAAAACGAGAAGTGAAGTTGTCAAGTCAGATGTATGTAAGTGTGTAAGGCTTCATAACTTTTGAGAACTTTAACTTTTTGTCGGGGCATTGGTTGATCAATTCAAAAGTTATGATGTGACAGACAGACAGACAGACACACAGACATGTCAAACTTATAACAACCCCCTTTTCCGCCGGGAGTTAATTATACGTCCATGAGTGAAACACACAAAGCGTATCAATTATTTTTATATATTTTCACCATTATAATAGTATTCATATTTTTAAATGAAGAAACACTTGTACTGTCATAAGCGAAACCGGTAGGCTATTTACAAAATAATAAATTATAAGTGATACGCAAAACAGTACAAGTGTTTCTTCATTTAAAAATATGAATATTTGGAAGTTTTACCAAGCGCCGACGATTGAAAATATCAAATATTATAATGCTAGTGTGAAAAAAAATTATCAAGTTGTTAAAACTTGAAAATTATTAAGTTAATATTAGCTTAACTTCTTCCTCTTATATCTTCGTGTATATTTAGATTCTGGTCTAAAAAACTTATTTATAAAAAGTTCTTCATAAATAGTGCTATTAGCACCAGGACTCAGGTAGTGCGATATTTCCTTGTATAAGAACCTCTTATAACTTATTTCACTTTCGTTAGTTTGGACATAAATATCTCTTGTCCCTTGAGACCGTTTACAAACCGAATTTTTTATTTCAGATATTTGTTGTGAGTTTTGATCTATCCTTTTTAATAGTATGTGTTCCATTTTGTTTAATCTTTCCTCTAAGAAAGCTATTGTACATTGTTGTAGAGAAGGCCGGTTATGTTGCGAATTGGTGTGTGATGGCTTATTTTGAACTCTCATTTCTGGTGTTTGAGACTCGTTTTGTAATCGTTTTGGAAAAGGTTTCTCTGAGCTTTCACTATTACGTTTGTTATCCAAATTAATCTTTTGTTCTAGTACATCTTCTATAATATTTCGCAATTTCATATTAAATTGTCTCTTATTTTTTATAGCAGCCAAACGTTCCGGAGTTATTTTACGTTTAGGAGTAGAATTTTTTGTCTTTGATAGCACAGGTTCTCTTTTTGGTGACTCTTCAAAGGGTTCTATTATAGGCAGACTTGGTTTTTTGTCATTCTTTACAGCAACTTCAAAGGTATTTGCTAAAGTTTTAGACTGTGGGATTAAACTAGGTACATTTTCACTATTTGCAGGTTCTTGTAATAGTTCTGTAATTGTAATTTTGGTGTGTCCTTCATCAGTATTCATAAAATGAGGCAGTTTTAGTGTATTTGATGGTGACAGTTTAGTGAGTTTGCCTTTAATTTGTATGGGTCCCTCAATTTTATTTTCTGATATTATTTTTATTTTAGGTTCTTTTTGTACTTCTGCAACTCTTTCTCCATGATTAAAATTATTATTTTGTTTATTTTCACTTCCCATATCAATTTCTATTTCACATATTAATTTGTTTTCATCTATTGCAGCAGAGAAAGGAGGAACTGATAGGGTAGGATGAATTTGGTTTTTGTTTGTATTGTTTAATAGAATAGGTGGGGTTTTCGCTTTACATTTTGATGTAACATTTGGATTTTTCATATTGTCAGGCACTAGTGATATAACATCAGCATTTTCATTTTCAGTTTTAAGATTTATAGTTGGGAAAACAAAGTCTTCACAGTTAGTTAAGAAATCTGCATATTTTACTGGAAAATTAGCTTTTTTTTCACTATATGATATACAATCATTTTCAACATCTTCCAAAATAATGCTATAAATATTGTTGGATTCTGACTCCTTTGGCAACATGCTTAAATCACAATATGGTCCATTTTCTGTTGGTACAGCTCCCACAATTAGTTTATCCTTCTGAAAATTTAGAAATACAATAATTTTAGTATGATATGTGAATGAAGTGCAGAAAATTTTCTAAGAACAAGATAAGATATGGGATTTACAGTCACACACTGTTATTTATTTTTGTAAAATTACAATAGTTCTACAACGAAAATAGAAACAAAAATAAATGTTATTTAACCAATACTATTCAAGTATTTTTCCGATCCAAAGCCATTCCGATCCGGTGGTAGTTTAAAAAATGTTGACGCGCACAAATACCACTTGTGTAGTTCATGTGAATAAAGATTATTCTGATTCTTCTAAGAAATGCAAAGAACTTCACGCCAAGTCCCTTACATGGTAGGCAGAGAGCATCAGGTGCCCGAGCTCACGATTATGACAAACCTGTCTGGCTTCCTTCACATTCATTACAATTTTCATACAAATACGCCGGTTTTAGAGACTCTTGACACCACCCTCGGATAATATCCAGGTGATCTGATTGTGGAATGTAAACCTTGGTCTCCCCAGATACCTACATCCATCCACAATCGCATTGTACATCCGCTTTTTTATTCTTTCGCCTTGCCTTGCCTTTGCCTTTTCGCATTTTATTATTTTATATTGAGTATATTATTTTATATTAAAATGAACCTGTTACAGGTTCAAATATTTTTACTATAATTACAACTGTGACTGTAGAATTATACTATGACTATAGCAAACTGTAATTTTAATTAATTGATTGGCAGATTTCAATCAACATATTTCATTGATTTCAATTTAATATTTTTGAAATAAAACAATGTTGTATTTGAAATATGTAGCAATAAAGTTATTTAGGTTAAAATTTTATTATTATTTTTACAATTATTACTTTAAATCCACGTTTTTTTTACTTTGACTAAAAATTGTAATTTGTCTCATAAAATTTGTAATCTATATATATAAAAATCAATTTCTGTTCGTTAGTCTTGCTAAAACTCGAGACTTGCTGAACCGATTTCGCTAACTTTGGTTTTGAATTATTTGTTCAAGTCCAGGGAAGGTAAAAAAAATAAGAATACAGGGAAATCTGCAAGGAAACGAGGAAAAAAAACATTTTACTTCTTCCCATACAAACTGAACGGGTGGAACGAAGTTCGCCGGGACAGCTAGTTTCACATAAATGTTGATCAATTTCCATTAGAGTTTCTCAAATTAACAAACACTAAATAATTTGATGTAAATTTAAGAAAAACCGCAAAGAAATATTTCAATTTTTGTTGCTAAATTATAATATAATTATAATATTTTTATACATAATATTTGCTGTGAAAGTATGCAGTGCATTAAAATTTAACTATAACTTTTTATTCATATAGAGCGAATTATTATTTTACTTAACTCAATGTCAGTTTCTGATTGAAGACTTCTCAGATTTACAAATATTGTGTGCGCATGATAGTACATGATAGTGTTGCGTAAGATAAGTGTGTTTTTAAGCCACACATTTTCGTAGTAATTCAAGGCTGTAGTACAAAATCAGATGTCATCATGCAGTCAATTTGACATTAGGTCTAACATTCTTGCCACAGTACAGTGATCCATCTTAAATAATTATGATTTATCTTGTGCCACTGCTGTCTCTTACTATCAGGAGAGCTGTGCACTTTTTCACTGTCTCATACCATAAAAAGCTATATTACAAATAGAATATTAAAATTTTCGACATGCATATGTTATAAATGCAAACAATATTTGACTCATTAACAATTAAAGAGGTTACGAAGCAAACATTCAAATATAACAAGTTGTAATGCAATTTAATAAATATGTTTAAGTTTTTTTCCCGTACCTACCACCATAACATCCAATGCTTGCCATTAACTCCTTCCGGTTCGGAGGTTAAGGTAGCCAATAAACTTACTATTGCTCGAGGCCTAACATCCTGGCCTCAGGTAGGCAACACACCATTACCACCTTTGGTGTCTTTAGGCGGCGTGAATTTCTTATCATCAGAAAATCCATCTGCTTGTCTTCCATTATAATAAAAAAAAGTTGATACCTTATAGTTCATGAAGCACTCATCCTTAAAGTGGTGTTGGCATACAACTCTATTTTTTAGTTGTGACACCTTTAGATTTAGGAAATCTAATCTTTGTGCATTGATAAGCCATTGGCGGCATCTGACTTTCTCAAATACTGGATAATGAAACATATGTGTCTTTCCGTCTGATCTCACAGTACAGTTCCGGTATGTACAACGACAACCACCCATGATGCACCTAAAAGTATTAAACAACATTGGTCAATATGTATAGCATTCACAAATAACATACCCCTCTATGCATCTGCCTTAATATTTGATGTTCAGAACGTAAACCAACGGGCATCAGACAGGTTTCTAATGACAACTTAAGCTAGACGTCTAAATTTGTCATTTTATTCCTTATCCAAAACTCAAGATTTCACGTATACTTACTTACAATTTGCATGAAACTTGCTAGCGTTATCATTAACGCAAGTGTGTAAAGAAATACCAATTTTCTTCAATATCTCATAAAATTCGAAAACAACAAGCACTGTATTGCAATGCACTTTGTAATATCTTGCTATATACGACCTATTTTTTGCCTTAACAGCTGGATTGATTGAATTAAATATAATTGTTATTCGATAATACACAATAATGCCTAATTTATTATGTTGGTATTGTTGGTAAATTAAGTAGACGTACTAGGTAGCAAACTAGGTAAAAACTTTATTAAAAAAAAATATTTATCGAACAGTGATCTGCAGTGTTGCCAGTGGTAGATAGTCAAAAGTAACACGACACTAACCAAAAAGTAACATTTTGGCAAAAAAGTAACATTACGTTGTTTTTTGAAGTGAAAACTTCTTTAACGGCGTTGTGCACTTTTTTTTGAATGGGTAAAAACTTCTAATCTCACGTCAGATCGTAAGACAGTGCAGAGTGCATGCGCAAATAAGACGGTGCGAGATCTAAAATAAAACGTAGATTTATTGCTGTTTTTGAATTGCTTAGATATTTCCGAAGAGAGAGTTAGACCTAACATTACATTCTCACAGATGGCAGATACGTATAATATTAACAGTCATTGCTCTGTTTGTTCCATCTTGAAAATAAGCTTTTAGTGTAGACGAGCAATGTTTGATATACAGATAATATGACGACGCTTCTAGCCGTCACGTGGTCTTACTTAAGCGAGTTTTTGTCAAGCCAAACGAAGGTTATTCATTTGAAAATAATATTTGTGCATAAATGGTAGTACTTTCATACTGATAGTTAAAGCAATTCGTGCAAAATTATTCACTAATCCTTCCAAAATATCAATCTCCCAGAGTGCAACTCGTTTTTTTTTTATACTGTGGAAACTGGCAAAATACGTTATTACGGCAATTTATTTATAAAATAAAACTTAAATACGTTCTTTGACCTGTTAATTAAAGGTAAAAATTAATACAAGCCGTGCAACAACAGATTAGAATCGGTTGGCGACTAACTTCACTTCAGTTTCGTATTCTGTATGTACCTATTAGTTAGAAAGGAATAACGATACTAAATTGCACTAATTAAATTTTGCACGACATGTAATGGGCAACTTTTCATCGAATAATCGACTGGCAATGCTGAGAAAAAAACAGACAATCATTCGCATCACATCTAAGTATTAAATCAACCAATTTAAAAATGTTGTTCAATCAATACCAACCTGCTCAGCCATCAATGAAAGCAAAACACTTTAAAAACGTTTCTTGTCCCTCTTATTATAACTTAGAAAAATCTTAATGATTGTTTATTGATCGAATAATGTCGCTTGGTCGCATGCGTAAACGGGATGAAAGATAGTGAAATACACGAAAGTAATTGAATAAGTCGATTTGACAGATATCAACGCCACTCCAATGTTGAATATTCACAATTGCATTCCGAAAAAATAAGATATTCTCTAATCTAAAAAAAGTAACGTAAAAGTAATATTTTGTGTCATGTAACATGGAAATGACATTGGAGGTTCGAAAGTAACGAAAAAAGTTACAAAAGTAATATTTTGGCAACGCTGGTGATCTGCTGGGCAACCATAGGCTCTTAAAACAGTATTATTTTAACAATACTAATTGTCAGTCGAGAAAGACAACCTTATGACGTATACCATAAAGTTGCTTATAAAGGCAGACATTTAACAAGATGGAAATAATACTGCTATAAGCGTTCATGGTAGGGCCCCTGAACATATTAACAGAACTGTCAACTGTCAAATATCAACAGATGATGCCACCTCACCAACGAAAATCACTAGATTTGGTCTCAAAACTTGCTTCAATGTTTTTAGCAATAAACACGAGGAATCCATTAAAAATTACAAATAACGCACTAATACAAATAATTTGCATGTAAATTTATGTAATTCTAAAAATAATGTATAAACAAACATAATGTATCAGTGTCAAGTACCGTAAATGAAAGATTTAAACAAAAGAGCTGTTGCAGCAACAAAAGTTGCAGGTGCAGTTGCCTTAGGGAAAAACAGCGTGGTCAGCCCTTCTCTCGTCTTCTTGCCGAATTTGTGCTATTTTAATGTACGATGTTTAACATAACATCACTCACAATATTATCATTGTTTCAGGTTCGTAACTATAATAATTGTAATATGATGTAAATTTTAATAAAAGAGTTACCATGCGTGCATCACTAAGTAGTCTGTGGAGTTACCTAACGTAACTTGAAATTATTTTTAGACAGGTGTTAGGAGAAAAAAGAGATATAGAAAGTGGTTCCAGTCCTTGGTCTGTTTTGCCCGCGCTGTAACTTAGTCACCACCACATTAAATGTTGCCGACTCCGACTCGCGGTTGGTTGGCGCAGTATAGTTAAGCGTGTACGCTAGCTACTCGACACTCGACCTACGAGGCGATCAACTAGTTCAAAAGACAAAAACATTTTTTAATATGTTAATTGTTATAGTTTAGTATGATAATTATCTTCCATCCACATATCCTTTCTTGTACATTAAACGGTGTTCTGGGCAATGACATTTTTCTCTACATCGGAGGCAAATATACTTAAGATTTGTGTGAAATTTTACTACTACTTATCTAAATAAGAAATGGGAAACTCACAATTATATGTAAATAAATAGACAAGTTTCTTCCAAAAACTCTTTTAGCAACATAAGCTATAAATTTCATGATTTTCTCTTTAAAAAAATGGTATTAGTTAGTCTTATAATTTGCAACAGTGCAAGCTTTTTCTACTTTAACAATATTACAACAAGGATTAGATACGTGTTTTAGTGGCATTTTATAATATGCAAGGATTGTATGTTTCTTATAAATATCTATTTATGTATATTTGTTTAATAATGGTATTTGGTAGGATAACGGAGACGAATTCTGCTTGTTTACTTTTTTAAGAGAAGGATCAAGTGTTAAAACTTGATAATTCACAGACTGCTTAATATTGTTGAGCATATGAATTTTCTATTTTTTTTTCTAGTTTCAATACATTAAAAATTCGCTAAATTTAGTGAAATAGTTATTAAGATGGCAATGTTACTGTCAACTACTGTGACAAGACAACTGACAAGTGACAATAATTATTGTCATCTGCCTTATCTGCACAATCATGGGGAATTTAACTTCCCGAACGCTGCCCATCCGAGTTGGATTCGGCGATCGTCCTCTTTCTTGAAGTTGGATTTACCTAACTGAACAGTTTGACCTAGGTATACAACTTCAAGAGTTGAGTTCCCAACGTGAACTGGGGGCCTACCATAAGCTTTGACAAACAGTTTTACAGTCTTGTAAAAGGAAAGTTTTACTTCTGTCATAAAATATCATTACTTTAGTTCGTACCATGAGCTTATAAATCAGTCTTGTTTTATTACCGCAATGAACGAATGACTTTTGTAAATTTTGTCTATTACCTGCTACATTCTTTTTTTATTCTTCTTCTTCTTTCTTATAAATATGGCTTCCAATTGTTTTTCACAATATAATTAGCTAGTGACAAGTATAAAACTTACTTAGATACGTCCCCTTCCGGCAGAATAAGATTCCTTAGTTATTAGAATCTATTGATTTGTTTTTATTCGATATGCATTTTTCTAGTTAGTAATTTTCATCTTCAATATTAAGTCATACCAAAGACAATATATATTATTTACTAATCTCTGGTCATACTAAGGTTTTAGATAAAACGGTGACACCCTTGTTGAGCTTTGTTATAGATGCTATCGCTATAACAACAATAAGAAAATACACGATAGACTAATTTCTTTGTGAATATATCACTTATTTCTGTATTTGAGCTAAAAATAATTGTGCACGAAAAATGAAACCACAAAAAAGTTTTGTACATTGTGAAGAACTGCATATGTAACTTGTTAAGTAATTAAATCATTTCTAGCTATTAAATTGAATAAAAAATGAAAATATTTTTTTTGCCAGACTACGTTCTACCACTACTAACCGAGCTACTCACGACTTCGAAGAAAATGACAATTTAAACAAATAGTCTAAGGTTTTTCCTTTATATAGAAAACTGGCTTGCACCAAATTGTCATCGTCAATTTTCAGATACTAATGTTTGATTGGTAGTCTATTCCTGCATTTATCAACGAAAATCTTATTACAATAACCATTTTATGTTTTATTTTCGATTTTTTTTAGATGGAAATTTCTCAAACAATATTAAATCCGCTATCAAATATTAACTTTTTTAAGATCGCTAATTATGACACAGTCTTAATACTAACAGTCGGCCGACTCATGTACTTGCACAGAGCAACGCTGGGGGGAACGCGGGGAAGCGAGCGGCAGGGTCGGCGAGCGCAAACTCCATACAATTTGCGCTCTCTATCTAGAAGGGTTTGCACTCGTTATTTGTTAAAAAATATGTTATAGTGTATTTTATTATAATGTAATACTTGCTGTTTTGTAAATTTATAATGGTTTACAGGATGTGTTCCGTTTTTATTCGTAAATAAGCCATCCGGCTTGCTGACGTTTCGTCCACAAAATTTTCATCCACAATGGATGAAACGACACCTTTTTATTTTATTATTTTTCCACTGTCGATTCGTGCACCATTGAATTTTTTTTTATACAGTCAGATACAAAGATATAAAATTTAGGTATATGTTTTAAACTTTTAAATATAAATTGATGGAACACGTCATGATGTTATGGCGGCAGGAATAGGTAAGGCGGTGGTACCAATCCGGGCGAGTCGCTGCGAAACTCTTCCACCTAGTCAGATGTCACGGTGTTAGTGATAATAAGCCTATGCTCGCCCTTTACGAGTTGCCTGGCAAGAAAGGCAGATGGTCTATTCTGCAAAGGAGCCCGGACAAACACAGGGAAAAAATTACTCAAGATTTTTTTTTTACACTTATGATGAAGTTTAGCACATAATAAGAATTAGTATAAAGTTAAAGTGGGTAAAACAAATCCAAATATTTTATGGATAGCATGGTGAAAATTATTTCACTCCTATGAGCGGCACGAAGCAAAAAAGCTTTATAATGGATTCATAAATATATCACATACCTACTGCGAATTACACATTATGAATGATTTCAGTTTGAATTGATTATATCTGTGATTAAAAATAGTAAGTAGGTAATGCCAAATCAATGTAGCTGTTGTCACATATACAGTCGACTTTCGATAATTTGAAACTCGTTAATTTGAATCTCTCGATTATTTGAATTTTTTCCCCTGTCCCTTAAAAAATACTCGATAAATTGAATAAAATCAATATTAATTGGTCCCCTCGGTAATTTGAAGTTGAAGGAATAGTTTCTTGCCCGCCAACACGCAATAATTTGAAGTCCGGGCTTCCATACTCTATAATTTGAAGTATGTAATTTGTCATTTGTTTACAAAACATGTACAGACTTGTCGATTCATGAGCGAGTTTGCAGTTCGCATTCCAGTCTTTCTTCAAACGTTAAAGTGAGTCTTGTTAATGCTTGATGTGTGTTGTTAAAATGAATTCAAAAAAAAAAACAAGTGTCTTTCTATAAGTGAAAAGAAGCGTGTAATTCAAGCTGTGGAGGAGGGACAAGTAAAAAAGGATGTCGCTAAACAGTTTGGCATTTCACCGTCGACATTGTCAATGATTTTGTAAAAAAAAGATTGCATCGTC
>NJDD01001186.1:7561-21319 GCA_002245505.1 Calephelis nemesis | reverse complement strand
ACATTGTCAATGATTTTGTAAAAAAAAAGATTGCATCGTCGGAAGTGCATTAATTGCGAATAGAAAAAGGTCACGCCAAGGTGAATTTCCCCGTCTTGAAGATTGCTTGGTGAAGTGGATTCATCAGTGTAGAGGACAAAACGTTCCCGTTGGTGTTTTTAAATACAAGTGTTTTTAAATAAATTACATCACCGTTGAATATGACTTTCGTCTTGTCAAAGTTCAACCTTTATTAATATACTTTATGGTTCAACCTAAGACCGACCTGGGGGTCTACCATAAGCTCTTAAATCAGGAATGTTTTAATACTACATCGACTTTTCGTACCATGACGTCTCTAAACAATCTTGTTACAGGATAATTTTACAATATGTACTGCTACATAGCAGTTTTGTGACGTATCATTCATTCATTCCGTACCATGATGTCAATTTTGACAGCCAGCAGTAATGTTTTTATGTCATAATTAGCGATCTTAAAAAAGTTAATATTTGCTAGCGGATTTAAGATTGTTGGACAAGTTGCCATTTAAAAAAATCATAAATTAAGCATAAAATTGTTATTTTTATTTGACTTCGGAGATAAATGTATAATTAGACTACTAATTAAACATCGACATCTCAAAATTGACGAAACAAATTGTTTTTTTCAATTGGCGGGCCAATATTCTTTATGGAGGAATCAGACAAAGAAATTTTAGAATCGTCGTTTTCTACATACAAGTGTTGAAGTGTCTCATATTAGTAGTAGAAGTTTGGCAAAAAAAATCCAAATTTGATTGCCAGAAATGTCTATATTACTGAACTTAATCTACGTAGTTCTTCACAATTTACAAATCTTTTCCTACGATTTCATTTTTTGTGTACAATTTTGTTTATCTAAAATACGCAAGTGAAATATTCACTAAGAAATTGATGTATCGTGTATTTATAACATATACGGTAGCATTCATAACTAAGCTCAATAAGGCACCGCTTTACCTTAGACCTTAGTATGACTTAATATGATGACGAAAATGACTAACTAGAGAAATGCATAACGAATAAAAACAAATAAGAAGATATTTATAAGTAAGAAATCTTAGTCTGCCGGAAGGGGACGTATCTAGGTAAGTTTTATACTTGACATTGGTTAATAATATTATGAAAAACAAATGGAAGCAATATTTATAAGAAAGAAGAAGAAGAATTAAAAAAACAATTTAGCAGTTAATAGACAAATTTAACAAAAATCATTCGTTCAATGGAGTAATAAAACAAGATTGATTTAAATGGTCATGGTACGAACTAAAGTAATGGTATTTTAAGACGGAAGTATAACTTTCCTTTGACAGGACTGCTTTGTCAAAGCTTATGGTAGGCCCCCTGTTGGGAAACTCTATCGAGGTAACCCAGCATCTTGTTTATATTAACACAATTAAAAACATTTACGTATTTTTTTCTTCTTCTATATCTTTCGACTAAATACTTACTGATAATACACATTGTTTACAACTCTTGCTATCTCATACAGATACGGAATCCTACAAATACCCATAGTATGTCTGATATCCATTCCAGCATCTTGCTTAAGTATTCCAGCGATTCTGCCATGACCACAATATCATCTGCGAATCGAGGGTGAGTGATGTACTCGCCGTTGATATTGATGCCGAGTCTTGTCCAGTCCAGAAGCGTAAGCGTAAGCGTTTTGGAGGGTAAGGTAGCCGGTAAATTTACTTTTGCTCGAGGCCTAACATCCTGACCTCAGGTTGGCAACGCACCTTTACCATCTTTGATGTCTCTAGGCGGCGTGAATTTCTTACCATCAGGAAATCCGTCTGCTTGTTTGCCTTCCTATAACATAAAAATAAATGTATTTTACAATAAGGTTTTATCACCTTTTTTGAAAAAAAGAATCACCACACTTCTGGTCCACGCTTCTGGAACACTACCTTCGAGGTGACGAAATTAAATGGGATGTAACAAAAACGTTAATGATTTTATTTATTTTCAGTCAAAGCCATTTTAATTAATAATAATTGTAAATATCTCAAAATACTTACTTAGTAAATATCCTAGAAATATGATGTTAATCAATGCTAAGCTAAGCAAAAAATGCAATCATCAATGCTGATGCTACCGAGTTGCTCTGCACACCCACTTTTTTCATTGCCTGAAAATAATATTGGATTAACTAACGTCAATTGTGAATGAACATGGATGACTCAGTATTTTCCATTGAATTCAACCATAGATTTAGGATGTACTTACCTACCTACTTCACCGATGAACATCTCATCAAATTACATACTTTGATGTGTAGCACTTTGTAGAACCACTGGTGTTACCTAATGGATTCCCGAATTTTCAATATAAACGCGTATTCCTTAAGGTGGGTAACGCGTCTGTGAGATCTCTCGTGTTAGGGATGTTCGTGGGTTTCGATGTTTGCTTAAGATTAGATGACCTACCTAACAGCATGTTTGCCTTCTATTGTAAAATAAATATAAAGCGCTGTTTCTCTTCCCGGGCAAGCAGTTGAACATCACTCTTACACTGGTGTTGCTGACAGTGTTGCCAGCCCCAGTGAATAGAAAAACGGCAGGTCAATCTTAAAAAAGTAGAAAACAGTAAAATTACATTTTCAAAACACTAAATCTCCTACATATCTCAAAAACCTTTCAATTGGGACATAGAATTACTTATTTAGATGTATAGTTAATGAAACTACTGCAGCACTACCAGTAGTACTTCTTTAATTAACACATTTTTTTTATAAAGTAGATTATTGAAAAAAAGCAACATAAATATATATTATTCATTAAAATTTAGGTGATTAAAATTACAAACATTGTTCATTGTTGTGTATTACTTTATCCTCAACATTTTCTGTTTCATTGGTTTTTTAAAATCGTACATCCTTTTATTAAAATATTTCATATGATTTTCAGTAGCATCAAATGCGTAACATTCGTCTATTTCGGATTTTGTATGTAAAATGCCTTTGATCTGTGTACACACTGGCATATAAAACAGTAGAAAATCGTACCTACTAAAACAGAAAACAGTGTTGTCACGTTAAAAACAGTAAATCTACTGTTAAAACAGTAGGGTTGGTAACACTGGTTGCTGATAATGACCCACATAAAGAAACCACACAAGCGTACATAAAATTCTTACTCATAGTTTACCAGTTTATTAGAATTTTGTCTTTAGTATTAATTGTGTTTTATAACTGTCTCAGAAGTAAATGATTGATTCCTTTTTGATTTTTTTCTAATAAAGCATTATTTCGATATTCTAGTAAATATTTGGATTACGAATGATAAGAGTATCTTCGCGGATATATCCCGGAAATAGTAGGCAAAAAAACAATCTGGACACACACGACTAACCGAAGACCTAAGTCCCACAATGTGCCTTTGTGTATCACTTAGTTTTTAAGTTTTATTTTTATTTATTTCGGCGCTCAATAAACAGTTACTCTATTTTAACGTGATAGATGGCAAACCTATCGCTAACCCGGCAAACGTCCGAGCTTGTCAAAGTTCCTTATATTAACACAATTAAAAACATTTAAGTACTTTTCTTTTCTTCTATGTCTTTCAAATAAAACTTTTTGAAAATACACATTGTTTACAACTCTTGCTAGGTATCTCACACAGATACGGAATCCTACAAATACCCATAGTATGTCTGATATCCATTCCGATGCTTGGTGACAACCTTCAACTCCTCAACCATCCCAATCACGTTAGTCCTCAAATTTGTGCTTCAGGTAAACCGCAAAGGTTGCGAAACAGAAATCCGTAACTTTTAAACTTTGATCCATTAGCCAGCTCTCAGTTCAATTATCAGGCCCTTGTCATCAATTCCTCGTCATTAGAAAATATGAATAGATCTAGTTAAGGGGAACCGAATGAGCCCAAACTCAATGGGTTCACCAGCAGGAATTCCAGCGTTAAGCCTCCTATCTTCGTCTCCATCACCAGACCAGATCCTTTGATACCAGTATTCATTAGTGTTGGGACTGTTAGGTCTCCCGTACTGTTAAAAGCGTCTAATATTCACTCCGCATTCCGATGCTTAACGAAAAAGCTGCAAATGAGCTGACGACATTGAACACCTGGACAGATCTCCATAAACTATAGTTAATAGATACTATAATAAATTTAATAAACATTCAGCCACGGAAATGCACACAAATGCCTGCCCCCGTCGGAATTCGAACCCGAGCCTCGCTAGGCATTCGACCAACGAGGCGGACAGACTGTCAATAGTCCAGCGATACGAATGTTTGCCAGGTCGGCTAGTTTTAAACAGTTTAAGCTAACTTGATGCAAATTTAAACTAAATTGATGTGTACGGGGAATACTGCAACTGGAGGGCTGTGTAAGCTACTTCAGAGCGGGGTTTTGAATGAAAGTGCTGGACTCGCTTTGCATGATTCTTGGCTTATCCCAGTTGTTTTTTGGATGCAAGAGTTAGGGATTTCAGAAAAGCATGACAGTAGGATAAATGTGATCGAAATGAGAGTGCTACGGAAAAGAGTGAGATTGAAAGAATGTGTTGGTGTTAAAATTAGAAAGGGCATGCTCCGCTGATTCGGACATGTAGAAAGCATGACAAATAAAAGATTGACAAAGCAGATATACAATGCGAATGTATATGGATGTAGGTACCTACCCGGGGAGACCTAGGTTGACATTCCACGATCAAATCGCTCGGGTGTAATCCAAAAGTGGTGTCAAGAGTCTCCGAAACTGTCTTGTGTGTATGAAAAGGGTAATTGATGAATGTGAAGCTAGATAGATCTGCAAGGATCGTGAGACTTGGCGCTCGATACTCTCTGTCTACCCCGTAAGGGCCTTGGCTTGAAGTTAGGTATGTATTATAATTTATGTATAAATGTGTAGCTCGATGCATTTGCGTAATAAACCAACAGGAGACGTCACTCACAGGTGTTCTTTTCTGCCAACGGACAAAACCCGCGCCATTTGTTTTGCGCACGGAATGATCTTTGCCAAAAATACCCAGCTGTAGTATTTCTTGATGTTAAAAATATTCCAAACATATAATTGACTAAAGCACCTACTTTTCGCCTGAAATTAATGTTTTTTACTTTTCACCTGGCATTGATATTTTACTCTTAGGGCCACTTGCACGTTCCGGGGTTACGTTTAATAACGGGTTAAACTGTCAAATATATATTGAACTAGTCCCATGTTAGAAGCTAACTTTGAGTTAAATATTTGACCCAGGAACGTGCAAGTGGGCCTTAGGTGTGTATTATTTTCAGGTAGTGTTTGAAAAAAACCTCAGATGTAGAACCTGTTTCCCTGAAAAAAGAGCTACAACTCTTTGCAAAGTCTACTCCCAGCAGTTAAAAAGTCTTATCGCCTTGTAATTAACAAAACATTTAAAAAAATAGAGATCTCAGCTTCGCTATAACGGTTTAATGAAAAATACAACACATGACTCCGATAATTATTCAAGTAAGTACCTAACTTTATGTAAGTAAGTAAAAATTACTTATTTTTTTATGTTATAGGAAGGCAAACAAGCAGACGGATTTCCTGATGGAAAGAAATTCACGCCGCCTAGAGACACCAAAGGTGGAAATGGTGCGTTGCCAACCTAAGGCCGAGATGTTAGGCCTCGAGCAAAAGTAAGTTTATCGTTTACCTTACCCTCCGACCCGAAACACTTTGTGACGCTATGGCGACAGGAATAAGTAAAGCGGTGGTACCAATCCGGGTGAGTCGCTGCGAAACTCTACCACCTAGTCAGAAGTCACGGTGTTAGTGACGGTAAGCCTGTGCTCGCCTTTTACGAGCTGCCTGGCAGGAAGGCAGATGGTCTATTCTGCAAAGGAGCCCGGACCAACACGGGGAAAAAAGTTACATAAAGTTTTACATAACTTTAATATGATACAGATGATCGATATTCCAAGTTTCAACTTGGTTTTGAACCTGATAAAAATTATTATCTATATAATTATTATAATTTTTTTCACAAATTGTTCTCCGCTTCTCCACGTTCGTTAGGGAATGGGATAAAAATAATTGTGTCTTTTTTTCTTAGACTAAATATTACAATTTAATAATTTCGGAGATAAGTCCCCCAAGATACATCTTTTTCCATGACAAGTTGTAGGTATGTTTGAAGACTTTTATAAGGATTATCATCTTTATCGACATTTTGCACAACAGCACAAAAAAGTTGAGGAACTTTTTATTTCCATCTTAAAATTAATATTAAATCATCGGCACGACATGTGTTTACAACCTGTGTTTGTAATCGTTTAGAAATCTTTAAATCGAATGTTATCGATCCATCAGTCCGAATATAAAAGATTCAACTTTATAAAGTGACGCATATGATCCCCCAAAATACTACCCATTAGACTTTCCAGCAATTGATACGTTAAAACTTCTGTCCAAAGCATCATGACTCATCTCATTACCATTGAACATTTTTACGATTAACTTTTATAAGGATTTTTTACCATAATTGAGATAATGCAAATTCGTCTAATTCCGACAGTTAAAATATAAATTGTTTGTTGTCAATATTTAAAAAGTGGCACACAGATATAATCTCCATAAGCAAAATGACCCGATATGCATTAACTATAGAGAATAGACTGTTACTAAATATTATTCTTGAAGCGAAAACTTCTATAGCGGCGCTGCGCACTTTTTTCGAATGGTATTTGGAAACGCGGGCAGTGACGTAGCTAGGCGTTGGCAAATTGGGCCTTCGCCTACATCCTCGCTCCTAAATTTATAAATTAAACAAAATCCTGAAAAATATAGGCCTCACTCTTCTGTATCTGAAATACGAACAAATTATGTTGACTATGCCTGTAAGTACAACTTTCGCAGAAATAAGTATTTCTAAATTAAAATTATTATAAACTACCTAAGAAACTGCATGAAGCAGTACTTTCAATCGAAGTAGAGTTAGCTGCAAAAATCAATTACAAATCTTTACTAGAGGATTTTTGCAAAGCAAAATTCTGTTCTAGAGAGAGAAAAAGCTGTTCTAGAGAGTAAGAATAAAAATAAAACGTTTTTTGAAATGTATTTGTTTTAAATACTCTCCTATCCATTTCTCGTAGTGCTTGTAATTTTTTGAATATTAGTAAAGTAGGTGTGTTGTCAAATAATGTTTGCTAAGACCATGGTGTAATAATATAAGTAGGTATACGATAAAGTTTTTGGGTACGAACGGAAAGGGGCCTCGCCGATGCGACTTTGCCCACGTATACATTAGTCTACGCTACGCCACTGAACGCGGGTGTAGACTTTTTATAAGTTTTTCAAATACAGTTCAGTTATTCTGTAAAAGTTTTTTTTAAACTTATATTCGTGACGTACTTACTAAACAGCATGTCTATTGCAGTCGTATTAGGTAAATTAAGCATAACAGTTTTTACTGTTTTCAAGCAATAAATTAACAATGTACCTACCTACATGGATTATTTATTTAAGTGTTTTTGTAGACTTTTAGGAGTTTTTTTCAACCTTGTTGGTCCAGGCTCCCTTTGCAAAATAGACCGTCTGCCGCCCTGCCAGGCAGCTCGTACAAGGTGAGCATAGTCTTACCGTCACTTACACCGTGAAATCTGACTAGGTAGTAGGTAGAGTTTCGCAGCGACTCACCCGGATTGGTACCACCGCCTTACCTCTTTCTGCCGCCATAACGTCATGACATGTTCCGGGTCGGAGGGTAAGGTAGCCGGTAAATTTACTTTTGCTCGAGGCCTACCGCCTTTTTGTCTCTAAACATTGTGAATTTCTTACTACCAGGAAATCTGTCTGCTTGTTTGATTTTTTAAATTATACAAATAAAATGAAATAAAATGTCCATGCGGTGTAGATTTTATATAATTCTTATCATTTTCATTTTGATCAAGTTCTCTAATTTCATAGTTTCAAATATCTGTATGTGACACGAAAAATGTCACGTTAACAGCTTGTGAATAATAATTATTATAAACTATATCCATGAAATGAACTTCGCTCTCTTCCAATTACTCACGTTCTCACTGAATAATGAATTAAGCTTTTTAATTTAGGAATAGTGGACATTAACAGGATGTTCAAAATATCTCCATGAAACATTTCCTCTTTATATACTCGTATCTTGACCGCCTCGTTGGTCGAGTGGCTAGCGTACACTCCTTAGTACACCGACCAAGCGCGAGGCTCGGGTTCGATTTCCGACGGAAACAAGCATTTGTGTGATGAACCTTTAGATGTTTGCATTTCGGGATCTGGGTGTTTATTAAATTTATTCTTGTATCTATTTAAGTTTTTCTATGTATTAGTATCGTTGACCAATACCATATAATTTGTTTAGTCTGAGTTTAGATTCAATTTGTGTGACTGTGAAGGGATATTTATTATTATTTATATCTAATCAAAACAAATTAAAAGTAATAGCTTATTCTCTATACTTACTGAAATGCAATCCACCTGTCTAAAAGTAAAGACGTTGAGGTAGTAAGCTATAGGAAAACCAAATAGTAAGTTGAAAATGTATGCATTGGAAGATAAAAATAAGTTTAAGAACGTGGGATACGGACGGCAAACAATTCAGACTTTTGTGACAAAAAAACACAAACTGGCTCTTCCTCAGAATATACCTACAGGGCTTACATCTCCGAAAAATATGTCCACAATATCCCCCAAACACTACAATAATTCTAATAATATATCGAAAATGAACACTTGAAATTTAATACCAACCTGTATATGGCAGATTATAGATAGCAAAATACTAATTTAACCTAAATTGTATTTAATAACAGCTCACTTTACAGCGGACACCGCAACCACAGGCTGTGTAAAATATACACATAATTTTGCGGTTGAAAGTGAATTAAGTGCGGATTAAAATTGTTCACTTACATCATAAAAAATGACTACAAAAAGTTCAACAATTAAAATTTATAGTCAGGAAATACTAAAAACTTTTACAACAATAAATTATTTTTTGAAGATATTTTCCTTACATCCTGAGCTATCACGAAAAGAAAAGAAAAAAAGTTCTAAATTATGTTCAAAAAATAATACCAGAACGTGTAGGATTTTGCGAACTGCAATTCCAGTTATTTTACTAGGAGGGTTCAACGTTTTGACTTTACATTACAAAATTACCTATTACTACACTTTTCTTTTAGAATCCGTTAAATACACAGACGCAGTACAAATGATATGTGATTTTTTCCAATATTATTTAGTAGACATTTATTATGTTTCCAAATATGGAGGTAATATGTATACTGAGTACATTAAAAATTACGCAAATATAGATTACGTGTTTGGTAATATTTCTTACTCCAGTGTAAAGAGGGATTTGTCAAGATTAATTGGAGTTTTTTTCATGGTATGGATTACAACATCTTTCTTCGATTACTTATCTTGGATGCTCAATGATGGAGTACAATTAGCTAATGTTTTATCCATATCTTACTTTTTTTTATTTATAAAAATTCTCACGAATATTGACATGACTCTTCATATAATACATGTGGAATATCGCCTGCGTTCACTGGTTGGAATTTTACAAACGTTTTATTCAATATCAGAGAAAAAGTCCGGAACAGTTACTATTACAATGTCAAATATAGATTGGTTTACAGTCGAAGTCTTTCCACAAAGTTTGAACGCCCGATCAGGAATACTACGTCTTCAAGATATACTCAAACTATATCATACTTTAGGAGCTGTTATTTACTATTGACTGAACAAGTTACCTTCGTAAACCAAATGTATGGAATAAGGGTAAGAATATCTAAATAATATCATATAGTATATGATTTACAATTAACTTATGATGATACGGATATCTGACAGAATATTGTGGAGGCTTTTAGTTGTTTCAGGTTTGAAAGAGGATGTATGAATGACGCCTCATTCGATCCTCTACAATGCACATTACAGAAAAATATCTGGCTGTGGGTTAAAGGATTTTCTATGACTTTTGTTAGTGTTGCACGTAAGAAACTTTGGGATATTTTCCCGGATTATGGGATATGGGACTGCTAAGTGCGGTGCAGTCTAGGTATTTAGACTGTAAAGCAGTAAACGGCATCACACGGCTTTGGTTTGATGATAACATTGGCTTCAATCAGGACAGTATGTTATCAGAACGCTTGTTTATTTTGTATCTGGGTAAATACCTCCAAAGGTATTCCATAAATGAGATTCCATGGGGGAATGCTTATAGGTGGCCAAGTGGCAAACTGCCTTTATGCCTTGAGCATCTATATCATTGGAGCTGATAACAATGGTCACGATCATGGAAGACGATTGTAAAGAAAGAGGCTTGCATTTACAAAATAATACCTACAAAGAACACCCAAAGTAGTGGTATTTGAAAGAGATGTTGTCGACACAGAAGCCAGAGTTTTATTAGATAACTAGCAATAGTTACACAGCTTCGCCTGCGTAACTTGTCTTCTACTTCACTGATTTTGGTGAAAGCCTATGCCATCCAGGGAAAATGTAGCATTCTGAAGGTAAAATAATTTTTGAAATCGGTCCAGTAGTTTCGAAGCCTATTCATTTCAAACTAACAAAAAATCAAACCTTGTCTATTTATAATATTAGTATAAGAGCTGTAGTTACTGAATAAAATTGCATATTTTATTAGTGCTGTTAGCAAAGATGGATGGATGTGAAAAATACACTGTAGATATAAAAAAGAGACTGCGCTGTACTAGCTACTTCGTAGTAAGTCAGGGTTCAACATCCCTTTGAAAGTTTCTTCTTAAGAAACTTCTCCCGACAACTACCAACACAAGAAAAAAAGAATTGGTACACCAGTTCAGGTGATAAACGACGACTACGCTAAATAGGGATTCATTTTCATATACCTAGATTAGCAATGTTTTTTTTTCTGTAAATACCTACTAGTTTAAATTTTTCCATTTCTTAGTAAAACAAAGGTTTTTGTATTAGGTACCAATGTAATTGTTTCAGATATTACTAAACAGCATGAGTTTGTTTATCGACATGGTAAGATTTATCAACTTTGCAGTAAGAATCGCTATGGGGTCTCAGGTGAGTTCCAATCAAATGTTTGATATGGTGACTGCTAAAATATATATATTATAACCTACCACAAAATTAATAACACAACCCACAAACCTACTAGTATGCTATTTTCTTCTTTCTTTCTTTAGGTTTTGGAATTCACGTTGGTATTTTGCCATTACTCAAGTAGATATTTGCATTAAAAAAAAGTAATAATAATAATAATTATTATTATTATTATTAGTAGATATTTGCATTAAATTTACCAAATCGGGATTCTGTTATAATTAGTCATAATTCATCAATAAGTCATGTTAGGGTCTTTCGTAAAGATTCATTACTCAAGCTCATGTAGTGAGATTTGGCGTCAGCGAGAAAATGCACGATGCGCTAATTTCTTCATGATTGTTGTGCACTTTCACTGAACAAACTATACAAAATGCCACCAAAATTGACTAATTACACTCAATTTAAACAGAAATTCAATAATTATGAAGAAACTTTGACCATATTTTCTCTCGATGGCGCTAAAACTCTAGTGTATATTATTAAGTTGCTAAGAATAGTGTTACTCTTGAATCTCGATTTCGTGCAAATTGGAAATTGAACTCGCCTCATTTTAGGTACCTACTCTGAGCACAGGTCTAGCTGCCCATCAGCATTTATTTTCAAAAGAATTCAACAAGTCCGATAAAATAATTAAACGTTTATAGATATTTAAACATTTTAATTTTTTATTACGGTACCCAATCGGTGCGTACAAATTTGACCATATATTGGTACACTGAAGTTTTTGTACCTACTCAGTATACCAGTACAATATATATACCTTGCATACGCACTGCAATTAATTTCAAATCCAATATGTCGAATTTTAGTCGATAAATGAATGACTTGAACAAATACCTACTATTACAGGGCACTAAAAATTACGTAAGATTAATAACATTTACAACTCATTTCATTATGAACAAAACTTTAGAAAATGTAATAGCAATGTACACAAAAGTTTAAAATTTAAATTCTTCTTTGGAATTGGATTGCAATTATTCGACAAAAATAATCAATTATATAACATTATTATATTATAAAAAGATAATATATCAGTGCATTTTTTTTTTTTTCAGTATATAGGAAAAATATGGTTACCATTCATAGCTACATTCTTAAGATTAATCATGTGCATAATTTTACTTATAAGCCTTGTGCGTCATTCTGAAGGGGCATATATGCAACGTGATAACATAATCTCTCTCATTGACAACATAACCGTGAACAGTGAAATAGGTAAGTACAATTTAGATATATAAATCATAACTAAAAATGATACAGATTCCCAAAAAGTAAGACATTTATTTTTAAGACATTACAAAAGTTATAGTAGACTAGCGGCCCGGTACGTGCTTCGCTACGTATATGACCGCATGAATGACATAACAAAACAAATGAAAAACGTTTCAATTTGACAGTACAATCCCCATCTGAAAAAAAAAACAATTTGACTGAAAAATACCCATTAACAAAAAGGACCGCACTTCATTGAATTCATTTGTTACAAAAAATGTGATAAATGAAGAACCGCTTGACCGATTTTAAGCAAACTTCACATAAACCATCTACTAAATAGTCCAAACAAAGCTTAAAAATTTGGTTTCAATAGGTGAGCCCGTTCTTGAGTTATAAAATTACAACGATAAGTGGCGTTTATTTTTATATATGTTGATGTATATTATTGAAATAACAGCTGTTACAGCCTGTGCAAGACGTAGCAATTTAGAGTCTTTCCACACAGGACTTTTAAGCGCGTAGCTATGCAGAGTCCAACTTGAATTCCTTATCTATTGACTCGAATATAGTATTTTTTTGCACTTCCTTAGTTTTTGTTACTAACCTCGCGGTTTTTGCAACTTCACCGTACTTTGTGGACCGAGAGCAGAGTGCTAAGCCCGAGACATCTATAATTATTTAGATGGATTGAGCTTTTACCTACAATGCTAGCAACAAGGACTGTCTCCCGAAAGACTGTGCCTCGGCTTATTGGTGCGCTACTGGATGGATCGATTGGAGGGGTTGCGGCACGTCGATCGGCGTAGGCGGGCGGGAAAGAATTCTTCGACGCCAGGATCGCAAGTGACGGTGTAGTGTTCTGTTTCGTATGCTAGTTGTGTTGCGGTCGAAAGGGAGGTTGCCGTTAGCGATCGTAATCGGATCGGGAGGAAATATGGTGGTTGTGTAAGTGACTTCCCCGTGTTGGTCCGGGCTCCTCTGCCATCCTCGACCATCTGCCTTCTTGCCGGGCAACTCGTAAAAGGCGAGCATAGGCTTACCTAATACTGGAAACTACTTACCTACTTACCTTACCTAACCTAACACTCATGTCAATCTGACTAAGTCAGAATCTGACTCGCCCGGTCGAACGACCGCCTTTTCTATTCCTGCTGCCATAAAGTCAGCGGTTGCCGTTGACGTGTTCCGGTTAGAGGGTAAGGTAGCCGGTAACATACTTTTGCTCGAGGCCTAACATCCCGGCCTCGAGTTGGCAACGTACCATTACCACTTTTGGTGTCTTTAAGCGGTGTGAATTTCTTACCATCAGGAAATCCGTCTGCTTGTTTGCCTTCCAATAACACAAAAAAAAGAGTTGTATACAGTTGATAGAATGTTATCTCATACAGTTGATAGAATGGTCTTAAGCGATGTGAAAGTCAACGATTTAGCGTGCAACCAAT
>NJDD01001185.1:20005-47555 GCA_002245505.1 Calephelis nemesis | reverse complement strand
TGAAGGAAGCAAGACAGGTTTGTCAGGATCGTGAGGTCTGGCACTCGATACTCTCTGCCTACCCCGTAAGGGACTTGGCGTGAAGACATGTATGTATGTATGTATGTAAAGAATATATGTTTACTTTTTGCGAGCACGTTTTTTTACATTGTGGCGTGCAAATATGTTTGTTGTTTATATAAGTTAACTCTTTATATTTATTACAAGATTCATTATCATTACAAAAAAAATGATCAGATTACATTTAAACCACTTTCTTTTGCTTATAAGTGAGTACTTGAAAGAATAATTCATATTAAGCTAGACTGTGATTGATATTTTCAGTGGCAATGGTATACGTTCTTCTCTTGTCCAAATATACTTTTCTGGGAACGTAAAATAAAATATCGATAACTGTAATGGTACATCATTATAAAAATTGAACACTAAATATGGATTCTTGGCAAACATGAGAACTGTAATGACGTCACTTCAAATCGACGCCAAAATTAGCATAGAAAAAAATGTCGTTATCTCTTTCGGCGTACATAATATCAACATTTGTTAAAAGAGACAAAGAGGTGTTGTTAATTTAAATGTCGATTCCAACGGTATTTCTACAACTAAATTTGCTATAGAACACTGTTGCACTTTTTTATATATTCCTATTTCTATGTCGAGGAACAAGATAAATAAAACTCAAAAAATACAATAAGTAAAATGGCGTCCATGGACGTAACCAACGGTACCTTCTATTTGATATGACGGCGACAACATGCTTTCATACTACTTTTTTTATGTGAAAGTTCACCGAACAAGCACATAGCTCTCCTTATGGTAAGAGATACCGTGGTCTCTAGACACGACAGATGTTACAGATGTCAGGCCAATTATGCAAGTTTACCGGCTACCCTACGTTCCGTAACGAAAAAATGTAAATTGTGACGATATCGTAACGATGTCGTAATTGCCTCATGACC
Source organism: Calephelis nemesis (assembly GCA_002245505.1). Classification (NCBI taxonomy): domain Eukaryota; kingdom Metazoa; phylum Arthropoda; class Insecta; order Lepidoptera; family Riodinidae; genus Calephelis; species Calephelis nemesis. Next base: position 46,596 of record NJDD01001185.1, on the reverse strand, counting down.
GTGATGATGTCTAGACGGTGATGGACGATGGTGATTGTGATTATTGTTGTGTGTCGACTTAAATATAGTGACGGTAACGGTGAAGATTGTGTCCGAGATGACGTAGTAGGTAAACAAAACGCGTCTTCACAAAATTAGTAAATCCTTTTTGGGTCAATATATATATACGTTTCTACAATAAACCGCCCAGTGTTATTAGAGATCTACCTTTTAATAAGTTTTAAAAATGTATAAAAGCAAAATGATGTAAGAAAGGCTGTTCTAAGGTATCCTTATATTATAAGGTTTCAGAGTAGTTGGAAGACGCTTGGGAATAGAGATGTCAATGTCGACTGCAATTTGTAATAGAATTTGTAATACTATTTTTTTAAGTTAAAATTAGTTGTATTTTTATCTAGTTTGTAATGTTTCTATTTGTATGGAAGTATCAGGATAACCTTTATTCACATGAACCATACAAGTGGTATGGTTGTATAAGTAAGACAAGTAGTCCGGTGGAAGTTTAAAAAAAATATCGACGCGCACAAGTACCACTTTCATTGTTCATGTGAGCAAGGTTTTTTTCTGATTCTGATTCTGGAATAAAGGTCTTTTTCAAAGAAACATAACATATTACCTGAAACATACTGTTATACATTTTATTGGAACTACAAGCATCAAACTTACCACTTGACGTTGTTGGTATAAATTAGTAAAATCTTTTTGAAGGCTTCTCAAAATAAATTTCAAAGCTAACAATGGAAATTGAGTTTAGTCCGCAGATTACTGGAGGAATCTGTAACACATACGTTTTTTTATTATTTATGACGAAGTCCTTATGTAAATAATTTTTAGACCTCTAGTATCAAATCATTCTCATGTCGTGGTCTAGAAAGGGTGAGTAAATATTTTTATGCCACAAAAATTACCAGACGCTTTTTTTATTATCTTTATCGTAGTAAAGATTGTTTCTGTTACAGTTTTAATTATATAGTAGATACAAATTACACTCTAGATTTTTAGGAATCGTTATAATGTGTTACTTAGACGTGAATGAAACAATTGCAAGCCGTCGATAGCTTATTGTAGAGACCATTACAGCAGAGCTCATCTGCAAAAGTAATGTGTATTTTTAATGTAACTTATTTTCGGCATATTTATATTTGTTTACGTAATAACTAGTCATAAACTAATGTTACATGTTTCAAAGTAAACAGAGATATGCCGATTCCGTTATCGTTAGAATGTCAGTTGACCCACTATTGCTTTCTCGGACTGTATTTTACATTATATTAATATATAATGATGTAACGTAAGATCAAACTGCAGTCACTCATTTCCCAACATGGAATCAACGAGCAATATGTACATTTCAAGTCGTGAATCGAAATAACTATCTTGTAAATTGGCCCATTTTTTTTAGCGGTTTCGGTCGGTCCCGGTACAATGGCATAATATTTAAATTAAAAAATTAAATAATTTTGTGCTGTCTCTAAAATGTAAAAAATACAAATTATAATTATTTATGTATGTAAATTAAAAGCTAAAGAATATTAAAAAAAAATAAGTGAATTAGATTGCATTTTATAGTTTGTAAATATCCTATATACGACAGAGAGAACAATATCACATTGAAGTTAACCGATCACAATCTCTCTTTTTAAAATACGAAACTTTATATAGTTTTTAATATTCCCGTTAACATAATAAAGAAAACTTACTAGGTATGCGCCGCGAGTATTGCGCTCAACCATGGCATTATTTAGCACGGTAGGTACAAAACATTTCAATTCAGTTTTCGATGATGAAGTAGTTTGCAGTATTTTAAAGCATTGAATATTAATAGTGCAGTAAGTAAATGATCGTAAAAAGTGTAAAAATAATTTACCATGAAAGTATTGCGGTGATAGAGTTCGTTGACCTGAATGTGCAGAGTGTGCGGGGCGCGGGCGGGAACGGCTACAGTAATACTTTCTAACGTCGCATGTTGCACGACTTACATTTTTGTTAAGTGTTTTTTTGGTACTTATTCCTATAGCTTCATCTTACAGAGCGATGACTTGTGAAGGTATCAACAAAATAACAATATCTTCACCAAAATGCTCTCAACAAAAGTTACCTTTGTTGAGAGTATTTTGGTGCTTTCTTATAAAGTTGCGGGTTTATTGTTTTTTACCCTATGTAGGTACATATGGCCCTTTCAAAATAATTTTAAACAGGAAGGCCTAAGCCCATGGTTGGACCAACGAAAATTGTGTATAGGTGGCAGCATATGAAAATACTTCCTGGAAAATTGGACTTAATGAAAGGTGTTACTTTTTATTAAATTTTTAACTCTCCTTAAATTTCAACTTTTATAAATAATAATTTTTGTGTTTATAGATACAATTGCTCATATATTTTCTTTGTATTGCACTAATTTACAGCTTTGGAATTTAAATAAAAAGAGTTTTTTTGTGAGATTTATAAAGAAATAACACTCTATAAGGTCCAATTATCCTGGACGTATTTTCAAAGGATGTCACATTTTCACCGTTTTCGTAAAAAATATAAACAGGTACAAGAGTCTACAGTCGGCGGTTAAGGTCGCCATCATTGGCTTATGCATAAAAAATAGGAGTATCCAATTGTTTGATTTCTTGTTGAGAATGAAACAGAAAGAACGGAAATATAAATGAATAAAAACTAAAATATTTTAATCACATGAAAATAAATAAACTGAAAAATTAAGATGTTGTTGAAAAATATTTAAACATACTAACATTATTGATGTTTATTAAATATACTTATTTTTAAATTGAATCAAAATACTTATTTATATTTCTGACAAGCGCCATTATTTGTAACAAATTATTTTGAAGTTAGATTGAGATATATAAGATAATAAGATAACTCTTTCTACCATAAATTTATATATACCTACATTATAAATTTATACCTACATTAGCAGGTCAGTAGTAGAAACGGCAAAACAAACTTCCCGGCAACCAAGATATCTTCAAATGTATTAAGTTTAAATTATATTAGTGTTTAGGTTTTCTGCAAAAAAGGCCGTTATATATAAAACATGTTATAGTCAGAATAACGTTCTGTTTACTCTAACAGCAATTTAAATACCTAGTTAATAGGTACTTACAACTGGTAGCCTAAAATACGATAATTTAAATTCAACATTAAAAAAATATATGTACTGAACAATTATCTATATCTATGTATGGGTTTCGTTTGTACAACCATGCCCCTAACACCCTGCATAGAGTCATTTCTCATATGTTTACTTCAATTAACGGAGTTAGCAACTTTGTGGAAAAATATAGTTCATTCGGGGAAACAATTTAATATATAAACATATTGTCTTAAGATCCGAACCTAGTTCGACCTACACCGAGCTGATGCTAGGATACAACATATTTTATAATAAATTTAGTAAGTAAGACCAAAGAGTATATAAATACTACTTAACCCATTCATTGCCTTAGCCGATACTATGAACTTGTACCGAATGCCTTGTGCTAAACGCGGTAACGATACTAGGACTCGATATCGCGTCCATTTTTTCAATTTCGCATCAAATTGTTATTTTCTCAAATGGCTTCATACTTTTAAATTTTATTCGTGTAGTATGGAGACAACATTTATAAAAATCAGGAGTTGTGAATTAAACATTATTTTTCCTATTCATTTCCTTTTACATACAGTCAAAACCGTTTATGGCGACATCGTTTAGAACAACATACTGGTTAAATTGACCAAAATCAAAGGTCCTGGCTGTATGTTATATGACCGCCTAGAACAACGCGGCGTACCAAGATTGAGGAAGCTTTCTTAAAGTGGTTTAAATATCAAAGGACAAATAATGCAAGTTTAATTTAATTCGTTAAATGTCTATTACTCCTAACAGAAAAAAATAAGACGCGCTTTCTTCATATTCAGACGATGGAATTGCCAAGTCTCAAAAGAAGTTTAAGGACAGTGCTAAATGCACAAAAATTGTCGACAAAAATATTCACCGAGTACCTACTCTCAATAACAGATTTGTATGGGAGCACACATTTCTGCCAGTTTGTATCTAATGAACTATTAAGATATGATGCTGATCAAAGATATATTATAGTATTGCATAAAAAAACGGTTAGTTAGGAGAACAAAAAATTTTATCTGTTTGGGCGCACATATCTTTTCACAACCACTAACTTTATATTTATAAAGCTTTATATATTATAATTACAGTGCCATCGCCAAACAGATCAATATTGAGTATTTTTTTATACAAAAAAAATCGTATTGAACAGTTTGTCACTTCTGTTTTATTTTATCGTATAGGAAGCGATTATGCGTCCACGGCATGAAATCAATGATTTAAATAGTTTTAAAATTTCATGTTATATCCAGGAGCCGCTATGCGACTGTTAACTTTGAATTTAGAGGTACGTACCTCTAAATTCAAAGTTTACTTTCAATTTCAGATTATTTACTCTATAAACGTGGAAAAACAAGACAAGTCACATAAAGACGCGAATGCGCGTCCATGGCACCGAAAAAAAAGTTTGCTAGGACGCAAATTCGCGTCTAAGGCACTGAATGGGTTAATAAGAGGCTGGGCTTCCATAGATACATTGCAACCCCGAATTTTGTATAAAGTTTACTTTAAGTGACACATGTCACTTGACATAACATGGTGAAAAGGTATAACCCGTATAATTTTAAAGTAAGTCCAAAAGCATTTAGATATAAGGCAACTAGTGTCATATGATTTAGGTGAATAAAAAAACATAGCAAACTTATGCCCGATTTCACCAAGAGCCCCTATATTTTAGGGGACTTTTAACGTATTTTAGGGGACTGTTTTATATGGAAACAGTCCCATAAGTAACGTTAAAAGGTCCCCTAAAGTATAGGGGCTCTTGGTGAAATCGGGCATTATTTTTTTTATATGAAAGTTGCGCCAAACTGGGTAAGACAATATATTAAAAATGGGTTGCCTGAAAAATTCCTGGACATCATATTTTTTATTATTTAAAAAATGTTTTTTCCTTAAATTATTTTACATTAGGATGACAAGAAAATTTTATCTCGACTTTAAGAATAAGACGAATAGAATGTGCAAAACTTGAGTTGCCCGTTATTTATCTGGCGTGCCAGCTATAAACAGATGTCTTGATGCCAGTTACTTTCACGAGATTGGATAATATAAAAAAGTATTCTAACTTTTGTGCAATTTTATTGCAAACACGTTGATATAAGGTTGTGAATTACCCTTTTCATACAAACTCGCCGCTTCCGGAGACTCTTGACACCACCCTCGGCTAACATCCGATCGATTTGATCATGGAATGTTAACCTAGGTTTCCTTGGGTACCTACATCCATCCACATTTGCATTTTATGTCTGCTTAGTCAATCTTTCGTTTGCCATTCTTTCCACATGACCGAACCAGCGGAGCATGCCCTTTCTCATTTCAATAACAATACTTTCTTTCAATACCACTCTTTCTCCGATCTTACTGTTACAAATACGATCAACGAGCGTTACACCACAGATTTTCTGTAGCGCTCTCATTTCGATCGCACTTATCCTATTCTCATGCTTTTTTTGACATTATCAACTGCCGCTTCCGTACAACGTTGGGTTAAGCACAGAATTTTGCAAAGCGAGTCTAGCACCGAGCGAGGTTTTGAGTCCAAACCTCGCTTTTAAATAGCTTACCCGGCGCTCCATTTATACTTTTCCCTGCACACACACACACTCTCTGCTTTCCGCATCCGCGGTTTACCTTCTATCCCTGCTAAAAGCACAATCGAAATGTACAATTTCATTCACTTGTTCCAGAACTACATCATAAACTACAACTCTTCCATCCGTTCTGGCTACATCTCTTTCAAAAACCATTATTTTAGTTTTCATAGCATTTAAATGTAAGCCACTTTTTTTACAATCACCTTCCATAACTATGTCCAGCATTTTTATCTGTATAAAGCGGGCAGTTTACTACTTGGTCACTTGATCTCAACCTTTGAAGACATTTCTCCAAATACAAGATAAACAAGCATGCTGACAACCCACAGACCTGCTTGACGCCAATGCTAACTTCAAACCAAGGTGACATGTTGCCGGCCACATGGACACATGCTTTAAAATCTAAATACATATACTGTACAGCTATTATACTAAATTTGTTATAAAACATGTTGCATTCTATTATTAGCTCGGTTTGTATACAAGACGGTCACGTAAAATTGTAAGCATTTGTAGAAGGACATATCATTAATTATTTATTTATTTATAAGAAAGACTTTAAAAAATAAATTTTATTTTTCAAGATTGTGCGCAGTATTCGGCGGCGTGTACTGTCTGAACAGGCCGATCGATTCGGTTGAAATGAAGACTTTAGAAGACGGAAAGAACGTCGTGGTGATCCGCAGTAAATCCAAGACCCTCCAGTGCGACCATCTTGTGATTGGCATCAACGAATGTCCTAAAGAAATCCTTTCTCCAGAACCACCAGAGAGCTCGGATATATCCAAGGCCGTGTTTATAACCAATGGCAGCATCATGCCCAGTGAGAAAGAGCCTCTGACGCTGCTAAGGTTCCCACCCCTCACAGAAGGTGGTAATGCTGTTACAGTGTTGGAGGTTGGACCGGCCACTGGATCCTGCCCTAAGGGATTATGTAAGTACTATATTTTTGACGTTGGTATGAGTAACTGATAATTATATTATGTAACAATCTTAGTTCATAATATGGGACATTCATTATTTTAATTTTGACGAAAGTAAAGCCCTTTATGTTTTTTTTGTTTAGTAGGAATCTGTGCCAAGCAAACCTAGTGTGAAAGTAATACAATTCCTATTCATGTCATTTTCACGGCCTCCTTTGTTGAGATATAAGTGTACAAGCCTACTGCCTATCCTCTCCATAAACCAATTGCGAGACTCGGGTTTGATTTTCGACGGGGGACTTACATCTTCACGTCGCGCCCCCCCTGAAGGCGCAGGGGTAGGCAGAGGCACAACCAGGGCACCCACGACTAGCCGAAAACACTAGGTTACACAATGTGATAGGTGGCAAGCCTATCGCCAACCGGGCACATATCCAATCCCGAGCAACGTTTCTTTTATTAGAAAATTGGAAATACCACATTTTCTTTTTGTTGCCCGACCCGTGATGCGAACCCGGGACCTCACGAAGTCAAGTCCAACGCATGGACCGCAAGACTACAGAGGCGACTTACATGTGTGTAATAAACACCAATTTCTCTATTTCCTGATCTTGCTGTTTGTTACATTTATTCCTGGATTTGTATTTTCTGTTTATTATTATCTCCGACCACATACACAATTTGTAAGATTTTTCCAGGAAAAAAATCAGTAGCTATTGTAGTGTTAATGTCAATGTGTTAGCTACATTTATCATGTTACTCAGAAACAATTAATTTCAACAACACTTAAGCACTTCAAGTCATAATAATATCTTTTACTTTCTGTAACGATTTGCCAGAGTCATTTGTCATTTTGTATAAGGTTTTTATTGGTACTGCGCCGCGCCATGAGTGACGGCAGGGACGGGACTTGAGGTTTTTGAATTTTGTCGTTCAACTGTAACAACGAGATTGAGTTATAAATTGATTCCGGAATGTTCTTATACCATTTGTAAAATGTAATTATCTCGTACATCGGCGTAATTCTTATGTTATGCCAAGAATTGTTTCGTTGGCCATTTTGGAGAAGGAAAATAAGTCACTGTCGTAACTCATAAGCGTAATAATTTTTTTATTTTTATATTTATAAGAGGAGGCAAACGAGCAAGTCGGTCACCCGATTGAAAGTGACCACCGCCGCCCACGGACATCCACAACCCTTCCTGGTAACTGGTTCCACAAAGGTGTTGTGCGGGGTCAGAGAGATCGAATTAATATTAAATGAAACAACAACAGTAGCAGGAATCAAACCAAACAACTTCTGAGAGAGTTTCCCATAATGTATGCGGTAGAAACCACTGAGTGACACAACGTTTCTACGCAACGCCAAAAAATTAAGCCGATTGGTAATTGTCCGATCATTAACAATTTGAAACATTCTGCGTTGAATACGGTCGAAATAGAGGAGCTGGTACTGGGGGACCACTGCCCAGAGTCGATCTCCGTGTGATGCCGAATCTGCGCTTTGTAAAGTTGCAAGCGATGGTTCGGCTGTAACTACTGTCTCGCTTCACTGAGCACTATCAAGTTTTTCAAAGGCTATATTAGCCTGCTCCTCCAGATGACCTTGAAATTGAATGTAATTCGAAATGCTTAGGCCGATTATACCAATGCAGACTGTGGCAGATAGGGAAATGCTCGCAAATGTAGCTGATACGTCAACGGGAGTTGTTTTAGTGGAAAACGCGCTTTAATTACATCTTTTAATATACTAATACACAATGTTTAAGATTTTTTTTGTGTTTATCTCTAAAAATACAATGTATGTATATTTTATTTGTTGTTATTAATTTAGGTTGTATATAATTTGTTGCGCTATTATCTTTTGCCCGCAGTGTTAATTTTAATTAGCTCTTCCGCGGAATCCCGTTGTAAAAGTAGCCTTAGTTCTCATTGAGTTACAAACAGAGAAGCAAACCCCATTATCACTCGTAAAAAAACTGTAACCACTCTCTAAATACAAAGCAAGAGCTGGGAAATACTAAGGTTTTTAAAATAGACATAATTATGTGTCCGTATCGCATACACTTGTCACACGTATTATACCGTCCATAAATTCTGTCCAAGACCACTATAAAACGGGCAATTTTGAATTAATGTTGTCTAGTTGTTATATGTAAAGTTTTCCCCCAAGTTATTGTTTTAAGCTGTTCAGGAGACCTACCATAAACCCGTTAAACAGTGATGTTTTAATACTACGTCGACTTTTCGTATCATGACGTTCCTAAACAACCTTGTTGCAGAATAGTTTTACAATACTGCTTCATAGCAGTTTTGTGAAGCATTTATTTCGTATTATAACGTCAATTTTGCCAGCCAGCAGTAATGTCTTTCCGTCATAATTAGCGGTCTTAAAAAAAGTTAATATTTAATTTTTATGTTAATATTGTTTGACAAATTGCCGTTTAAATATGCAAAAATATAAAAGTAAAATTGTTGTTGTGATTTGATTTTCGTTGATAAATGTAGGAATAGACTACCAATAAAATATTGATATCTAAAAAATGACGATTACAATTTGGTGCGTGTTAGTATTCTATATGGAGGTAGCAGGCAAAAAATATTAGACAAATAGTCATAGACATATATATTACTTCGTAAGGACCCGGCTAAAGAACGCTTCAAGTGTCTGCAGCGCGTTGGCCCTAAAATATCGTTTTAGGGCCAACGCAGCTCAATCGTCCGATGGCGACCGATCCGACCATTCACTATCCTTAGTGAGTGCATGTGTTAATTTTAATTTACAAAAATGCCTAGTTGCGTCGTAAAAAGATACAAAAATTATGACATAAAATTTAAAAAGGTACGTGGGATATTGTACCTTCAGTAAGTTAGCGTACAATAGTGTTATTATTTTAACTATCAATAAATGAAAATCATTTTAAAGCAAATATCTCTGCAGAGACACGATTGCGTTGTCACGTGGTTGTCACATGACACAGTACCGCGGAAGGCGATGTAACCTTGTAAAGACGTTCCTATTTTTTTATGTTTTTGTTACTCTGGGTATTGTCTACTGTACTAATTTTTAAAAACTGTATTCTGTTTTTTTTTTTAATTTTTCTTAGTAATAAAAAACATAGTTTAATCATAAAAATACCCACATAATTCGTTTATTCGTTATATCGTTGACAATAATTAGTCGTTATTGAACGAAAATCATAATTTTAAACAAAGTGATTATTCAATAGATTTTTCTTTTAGGATTTTCAATTTTATGTCAGTAACTATTTTTACTTTACTGTTAATGATAACATAATTTATTACCAAAATTTTTATTTAAATTTATGTTTAAGGAATTCTACATTTCCTAAAAACGTACAAGTTACAAGCTACGCTTCCTCCTTTATAAAACCTAAAGTAATACGCTTTCTGAAGCGATCCCATTACACAAAAAGCTTCAATTATAAATGATAAAAATATTACTACATTATATATTACCTAGTGATCCTGTTCGTAAAGTATATTATAGTCGTCTTATACGGGCACAACGAAAAGAACTTTGCTACATAAAAATACTATATAATTATGCTCTATTCAGTTTTTTGACAATCAAAAATAAAATAAATATTTTGTTATAAATCATAATTATTACGCTCGATACGTTAGTACAAGGTCACATAATACTCTGTACGCAGCGCGTAACCGCGTTGCGTATATTGGCTACTAGATGACTTTGTTTTTGGCTTGTATGAAAAATTTTATGTCATTTGTTCTGACGGGCGTATCCTTCCCTTTGAAATCATTGCAAATAGTTTAAATCGTCATCTTCTACATACGAATGTCGCAGATTATAGCTTGACCGCTGTAAAGTCGACCTTCCCGGTGACCTGCGAGACGCGAGACAGGGGTTACGCAATGGTACACACGGCATTGCTACCGCGGGCGACATCATTAAGATGATTAATAAAACATCCTTGTTATTATTTAGACAATTTATGATTTTAAATTTGTTAGTGTTTGTATTAGTATTATACAGGGTGTAATTGACACCGTAACGAAAACTTCTGTGGTAGTTTATATACATATCAGACTTCGAAAGTCCGTTTACAGTTTTTGTCGGAAATAAGTGGTTGAACATTTAGCATTTTTTCAGCCCGTAATGTATAACGTACAAATTGTAAGCATCAAGCCGCACGGCTGCCGCTGCGAGCGCCGCTCAGTAGGTAGGTACTTACCTAGACACTATGCGGTCGAATCATACGCAACGTAGAAAATTATACTCCTACATTATCAAGTAGTCGTTCAATCTAAACCGAATCTTTTTTTATAGGGCACAAAAAATACTTATTTAAACACAAGTTTGACAAAAATGGAATTTGATATGTAGGTAAAATGTACCTAGTTAACATAATTAACCTAGATAAAAAGTTTAAAATTACGCACATACCTGCTTCAATCTCGATTGTTTCGTAAAAGAAAAGGTTCGAAATAACCCCCACCAACTTGCTCACAGATTCGTGCACGACGAAGCGTTTCTGAGTGGAGCCGAGACATTAACGACGGATCTTGTGCACACGCCAAACGCAATTCCGTAAAAGCACTATGAATCCTGGCACGCATATCTTCCGCAGTAGGGCACTCACCAACAAACACTTTGTCTTTGATGTAGCCCCAAAGAAAAAAAATCCAGCGGGGTTAAATCTGGCGAACGTGCTGGCCAAGGTTGTGGGACGAACCGACCTATCCATCGTTCTCCAAACGCCTCGTTAAGCCATTGCCGTACACTAAGAGACACATGTGGAGGAGCATCGTCATGTCGATACCAAGCATCCCGCAATTGCGCCAAAGGTATCTCTTCTAGCATTTCTTCTAAACTCGTTTCCAGAAACGTACGATATTGTTGGCCGTTTAAGCGGTCTGGAAGAAACACAGGTCCCAAAATTCTTTTATTAAAAATACCGGCTCACACATTCACTGACCAACGTGTTTGGTACCCTGTCTTCTGCACAGAAAATGGGTTGCTATGAGTCCAGATATGGGCGTTACGTCTGTTCCATATCCCATTCCTAGTGAATGTAGACTCATTAGTCCAAATAACGTGCGCAGCAAACGTGGCATCTGTGTCATATTGGTTTTGGAACCATCAGCAATACGAGACTCGGCGATTTCTGTCAGCCGGCAGTAACGATTGCACATTGTGGATGTGATACGCTCGCTATTGGTCCCTGCGTAAAACTTTGTGAACAGCACAATGTGACACACGGTTTCTGTACCGTCTGCGCACTACGCGAGCCGCCGTATGTGTACCTAAACGCGGATTTTACCGCACAACCTCTAAAATATTGTCAACCAGTAACGGTCTCATAGGTCTTCCAGCTCCTTCTTGCACTGGCACTACCGGCTGGTTATCTAAAATGCGTTGATATGCACGAGTTATAACGCGGCTGTCTGATGGATGACGAGCATTTGGATATCTTTCCAAGTAAATGCGAAGAGCTCGCTGTGCATTGCCATGAGCTTCCCCGTAACACATTATCATTCGCCTGTACTCAGAAGCACTAAAATTCTGGTGGTTAACAGTATTGGACCTGGGTGGCATCTTCTAAAATCACTAAGCGTCTAACACACACATACACTAAAAATCAGTTAAAGAAAAAAAAATCGACTAACAATTAAAAATAAAGGAAATGAAACTAAAAACTTATAATAATTCACAAATACAAGATTTTATGTCAGGGCAGAGAAGCACTTTTTAGGACATGTAATTTACGCAACCAGCGAAAATCAACTGTTTAAAAGATACCTAGGGTAAAGAAAAGGAACTGGTGTAGGTACCTAATTCTTTTCTACTTCCGGTTACGAAAAGTGTTGCCTATTAAAAAGTGTTCATTACATAAGAAAAAAAAAATATTTTTTGTTTTTTTTTAAAGGAAGAAATATCTTATGCAGGATTTGACACGCACTCTTTTGTGTCTCACTGAGGAATGCTTTAGCGGTTTAAGAATTTAAAATTTTATGATCTTTAGCGATTGCCTTGACAGCTATAAACATAATTACAGAGTTCCATGCAGTACTATTACCCCGTCACAAATCGAATCCCGCAAACGCGAGCCTCCCTCCTAATCACAACACAACAAGCAACAGCATACTCAACACCAAACTGCACCGTTGCCTCCGATCTCGAAGACGAAGAATTCTTTTCCGCCCGGCGCTTAACGCTGAGGGACGAGCCGCAACCCCTCGAATCGATCCACCCAGTAATCAGAAAGCAGCACCAAGTCAAGGTACGGTCTCCCGGGAGACAGCCCTTGTTGCTGGATATGTAGAGGGATGTCTCGGGCTGACTGAGCACTCTACGGGCCCATAAAATCCGACGAAGTTGTAAAAACCGTGAAGTTAGCAACAAAAATAGCAATTTAGAAAAGTAGTACTATTAAAATCATTGTACATCATTGCAGCACCACATTACATTTTTTACCTTAACTTTCGATTTTCTTAAGAAGTTATTAGGTACCTATTTTAAATTTTAGCATTTGTCCGTGATTGGGAACAAAACCTCACAATTTAAAAAAAAAGTTCAATTCAGAATTTGAACTTACCTACCTACATACTGTAGGTGCCTACGTACCTTTCGACTATTGCTGACGAATGCTCTAACTATTTGAGCTACCCAGGATTCAAAACATGTGGTTTTTAAATTTTTATTTTCCTTAATAATTACAAAATGTATCCTAAACGCAGAAAAGTGCTCAAACAAAATTTACGTACAGTATTAATATGACAAATGTTTAAAATATGGTTAACTGTTATTATCGTCAAAGTATCTTCACGTCACGAAGAGGTAGGCATAGTTACAACAAGAACACCCATGATTATTCATAGGTTAGGTAGCATAATGTGATAGGTGTCAAGACTATTGCTAACTGGGCATTTATCCAAACCCGGGCAAGTTATTTTTTTAAATAAAATAATCGTGAAACTATAGTGTTCTGAATTAGCCGACCCGGTTTCATGTAGTCAACGCCAACATCGAACCACTAGACCAGAGAGGCGACAGTGTTTTTGTCTTTAACATCATTAGACTTACTAACTTATTCACTTATACTTGCGTAAGTTAACATAGTAAATACTATTTTGTATAAGTCGTCACAAAATATTTTTTCCGTTATCAATGTTCGTTGTTGAACTAGATCGTGGTAATGAAATCTTTGAAATATCACCAGACCATAATTCTATGGCTTACCTTCCAACATTGCCACATGTTTGTATAGTTAGTGTTTAGACTAAAACACTATCGTACGTACTGTTTTACTTTGCATACGGTACTGGAGTTAAGAAAATCCTTTCCTTTAAACTTTATTGACAAAATGTTACTGTCTCATTTGCTTAGAATTAGTGTACTGTTTTTTTAAACTGTTTCAAAGTATTTGAAACAACAATTGTTTCACTTTTGATTAGATCACTAATAAATAAATCAAAATTTCGATAGATAGATTGGCAACACTGTGTGGCAAGACACATTCCTGATTTCCAAACCACATGTTATTTTGTTTCTAGGCTTACAAACCCTAGGTGATTACCATCACAACATTATAGGTAATTATTATTAGATTAGCTATTTCTTTTTCGACTCCAAAAGAGAGGTTTTCTGTTCGATAGTTTGTTTTTTTGTTTGTTACGCAGTTACTCAACTAATAAGAAACCGATTTAGATGGTTCTTTTTTAAAGATAGGTCTTAATTTCAAGGTACTGGTAAGATTTTGATAAAATTTATGTTGGTGCATTTAAGAATCATTAGCTTCATTTCGGAAAAAGGAAAACCGACTCCACTATTTTATTGTACCGCTTACAATTTGATAGTCCTTTTTTCGAAATATAGCCACATAAACTTTCTCAATGTCCTACTTGTAGTTTTTGAGTTACATTTAATAATGCATACGTGCCAACTGTTCGGCTAACATTTACATTGTGGTGTCAGGTATAAGTGGTTGAGATAATAATCCGGGCGCAGGATTTTGCCATCAAGTCAAGGACACGATTGCAGTGACAGAGAAAGCAATGCTTGCCTCTTAAGAACTGCTTAGTTGCCTATTCTTCAAGGGATTCCAAGATTTAACTTACAACATGCCTGGGGTTACTTGTAACTGTCATAGTTAAATCATAATAAAACGAATAACCAAGTGTAAAGTTCTTTACTTTTCTAACTATTCCGTAATTATAATTAATCTAGTAACAAAAAAATAACTAAGTTTAAGCACTTCACAACAAACAAAGAGTTTCATTACCAAGACAGAAGAAGTGAATTTGATTAAAGATAAATTATTATTATTATAAATTAGTATTACACTTTAAATTAATAAAGTATTATATACTTTATTACCTTTATTCAAATTATTACAATAAATTATTTTTTGGAATGTCGCATCTAGTCGATCATCATCTGTGTCGCGGCAGATCAAGCGGCGTTTGCGGCATCTTTCAAAGAGGCATTCGCGGCTAGAAGTGAGCTCAAGTGAGCGAGACAGCAGACGCTGTGTCGCTCACTCCACGTGCCGTATCAAGTGCAATAACCTTGCCTTATAAGGTGTTCACTATTTTCTTTGCTACAGCTGACGGAAAATTTAAATTTAAATACGCTGTTTTAATACATAGCTGTTATTAGTAAAAACTGACTATTTATGAGTTTTTTTTATAAAAATCATGTTGAATTAGACAGTATTAATGAAATAGTAGTGAAATAAATAAAAGAAATACAAAAAAAATCAAAAATTCATGAAATTTCCGACACAAAATTCCAACTGCATATGCATGTCTATCATGTACAGAACCCATGATTTTGGTTTTTCGGTGAGCTGTCAAAAACACGGTGTATATAAAATAAATGAATGAAATGTTATTTTTTATTGCAAGTATCTTTATTCTCATTGTGAGTCTGAGGAAGAACTTTTTCGACATGTACCGACTTAATTGCGATCGCAACGTAACTGCAATGCATGAAACCTTATGGTGTACCAAGTGGACATTGTTTATTTTAATGAGAATTTTCTAGGCTTTCTACCTATTTCTAAATTGCGGTACGCAGCGTTATCAGTTACCACTGTAGATTTTTGTGGCAAGTTAGGTAATAATTTCTGTTCTACCCAATTTTTAAATCACAGTTCATACCATCATAGTGATCTCTTACTTTAAGATTTATAAAATCAGGAGATTACTATTGACGAATCCTTGATCTCGTCCGGCATGAACTACAATTAGCCGTGATCCAGTTCCAATGCCCTCGCTGATTATATTTCTTTGTTTGCCAGCATTTGTAAGTGGTGTGTGAAGAATTGACATAGGTTTCCACGTACAAAATACTTCTACCGTCTTCTAGATGTCTTTTTTTTAACATTCACCAAATAATGCTGTCTTTTGTATACAATGTCAGCATTTTCCATCAAAAAGATCGCTTGCTTTGTAATTTAGACCATACGAATCAAATAACGTGGAGATATTTCTTTTTAAAATACCGTAATCTTTAATATCGGCAATTATTTTTGAGTGAGGAATACGTATTAATTTTTCGTATATTTAAACCTGTAAGTAACAATAATTAATCATTAAATCATAAAATATTGGGATGAATTAGATATCCATTTATAAGAACCACTGAAATGACCAAGTTTTGTCGTATTTTAATACCAACGGATGCCCGAGTCTTTCGTTTTCGAGAACATAAAATGTTATATAAAGCCCACGTGTTACTAAAAGTAGCCTAAGTTAATAAAGTCCCATTAACCTACCGACTGGTCCAGAGATTACCCAGAACAAACGGAGAGACAGATGAACAGACAAACATAAGAAAACACTTTGGCATATGTACTGTATATGTGTGCATTAAGTAACAAAGCTTTTATTTTAATATTACAGACACTCCAATTTTATTAATTTGTATAGATACCTAACCTCCGTGCAATTGTCGATTTCAATTTTTGGGTTATGCTATCCCGTCCTGCTTGGAGGCTTTTTTACCTCAAGAGTCGTTATTTGCATGAATTGTTACAATGAAGTGGAGGTTCTGTACGTTAGTACTTATTATTCTGTGCCTATACTACAAAAAGTACCCCATAGACTTAGTATGTACAAGATCAACAAAGCTTGGGAGAGAGAAGTCCTTATCAGGTACAAATTGCCTTAGAGGAACAGAGAGAGAGAGTCAGGTACCTATGTGCCAATATTTACGCGAGTAAGAGTTCATAGTATTCCTGTCATAGTGCGTCTTTGTGAATTTTGTAAATTAATTTCATAATCTTACTATTTAAATAGAAGAAAATATAAAGGCAATTACGATGTCCTGTTCTGAAGAAGCTTGTGATGTTACAAAACGTTACAATCCTAATAAATACACATTTCATAGGTAAATACAACTTTGACATAAGAATATTTAGAACTGCGTTTTGTTAGTTTTATTTTGCTATAAACCTGCTCTGAAAAGGATTTTTACAATATATTTATTTGCATTGTTTTATATATAAGAGTATTTTGTACCCTTAAACGAAATAAGCAAAGATATTATGTAAAATAACAAATTGTTTGTTTACGCTAGGGCTTGACAACGCGGTGACGTTCTAAATATTGATGAATGTCAACCAAAGAGTATAAATACTCTTTAGCAAGAGATTTCAACATTGGTTGTTTAACCAACTTGCGTTTCGTAAAATACACATCTGAGATGCGCTTATACACAATCTTTTTATGAATACTTGATATTATTAAGTTTATTAATTAATGCATTCACTGCCACCAACGCATAAACTTACGTGTTTTTGTTACTTGCGTCCAGTGATTTAGACGCGTCTGTGAATTCATTTATTTAGCGAGCTGTGTCCATTGCCTATGTGCGTTACATACGAGTTCTATTAATTTTGCAATATTCTATTTATGTCTAGTAAATTATTCCCTGGTTCACTCACATTTGTTCATTTTTAACCGAATTAAAAAAGAAGAGGATTTCAAATCAAAGGTATTTTTCATGCGTGTTAACTCGTAACTTTTTTACTGCGTGATCCCATTAATTTATTTTTATTTGAAAACCATAATGCTGACGAAAAGATTACCCGCATTAACTAAAATAGTTAAAACATGATTATAAAAACATTAATTATAAACATTAAATAATTATCTACATGTTTAATTTAAACAAGTTTGTCGTTTCTCTTGATAGAATCATTACTTGGATCCAATGGGAAAAAATCACCGTCAAATTAGTATGAACTCATTTGTGCGTTAAGTGCTGTAGTTAGTTAAATGCATAATATGTGCGTTTGATGCATATAGAAAAATGCGGCACGTGGCGAAGGTCCAGAAAAAAGAGGGGAAGTGAATGCGTTAAGTCTATAAATCATAGTTTTTCCAAAATGTCGTAACAGGTTCAATGTATTTCTTAAAAAGGCTCAAGAAAGTAATTCTATTATTCGATTAGTTAATACTTATAAGACTTTTAGAATACAACTCCTACACCCGTCAGATTTTTTGTAATGTAACTTAAGAAATAAGTTTAAGTTTGTGTTTTCGTAGATTCCCAAGGAATCCTTTTTTAAGAGAAAAATGGTTGCGAATTTTAAACAGAAATGAATAGACTCCATATAAAAACTCTACCATATGTAGTAAGCATTTTGAAACATAATGCTGGTAATACGTCCACCACCTCCACTGATAAAATCAACAGTTCTTTAAATTATAATATTTTTTTAATGAGTTATAGCAAAATAGTGACCACTATCTACGAAGCGAAGATAAAACAGACCTTTGCAACAAAGTGGAATTTGACTATACAGCTGGTTTGTCGCAAATATCTAAGATGATCGTCACTATGTTTCTAGGTATGTTAAAAACAGAATTATTCGTAAAATTAAATGAGAGGAATGTGTTAATAGTTTCTTATCAAACCCAAGCGATCTGTGTCATAACTCGTTAATTGTTAAGAGAGATTATTCTAAAACAGAAGATGTATACTTGATATACCCAGCTAATAATGTTATTGCTGTAGAGCTTAAAAACATTTCAAAGAAAATATGAAAACAAAAAGAATGGACGACAGAATTTTTGCTAAAAATGTTTTAAAAGTACTCAAAAAATTTAGTTTTGTCCTAGATCAAAATCCACTTAGCGATCACAGGTATTTACTTATGAAAAGTATAGTAGAAACTTATTTCTTTTACGGTTCAAGCACGGAAGCAAGTTGTTGAAGTGTACTCGACAAACTTTAAGGACTCAATTAAACAAGACCATTATATTTAGAGGACAATAAATATTAAATTATATTTTTAATATAATAACTTCTTTACTTTTACACTAAGTCTTATTTCCTAGCCTAGTTTTTTTTATGTCATGACTCATGAGATAGCAACTAAGCAATTAGCTTTAGATAGAAAGAGACAACCATTGCCTAGTAATTTGTTTTCCCCGTGTTTGTGTGGTGTCGTAAAATCATAGATCGTCGGTCTTCCTATAAAGAAGCTTTTAAAAGCGAGCATAGTTTACATGGATTATTACTAACAAGGTCACTAGTGGCATTGTGATGTGTAGCCACTAGTCTGGGTAGGAATCCACCCATTTACCCAAGCCGGTGTGCCCAAGTTATGTTCCGGTGGGAAAGCTTGGGAAGCTAGACTTGCACATTACGCTGAACATTCTAGCCACAGAATAGCGACGCACCTATAGGATGTATAATGTCAATAACCTACGGTTGTCCATAACCACAAGGACACTCTCCTTGCTTGATTGCTGTCTCAAGTCATATAAAAATTTTACTTTCCTATCTGTTTGGCGGGGTAACAGTGCCACTTATATCATTTTAATTTTCTTTATTCATATTCTTTGCTAATTATACCTTACGCTCTAACCGGAACATGATAATGAATAAAATTACTGTTTTGGCCGACAAAGACAAAGATAGTGACCCTAAAAGACATCCATCCACCATCTATTAGTCACTATGGTAGTGATACATAAAGCCAATATTTCACAAATACAATGTCTTAATAGTCATACAACATAAAATTTGATATTGTTTATATCATAATAGATGAGAGTAGAGAAAATATGCTAATTTACTTATAGTTTGTTAATTTATCGATATCGATAATGTACGTGACCTTTTAACAACCCTTTTGTTAACTCATACATAAACAATTTACTCACACTCACGCATATTTTTTTGGTTTCGTTTTTTACTCTGACTTTGTTTATCTAGTAAGTACATACTAAATCTATGGAGTACCCAAACCAACACGAGGAAATTTTGTTGAAACAATTGTTTGGATTGTGTCTTCCAGTTGTGGTCTACTTCATAACGAATAAGGTGAAGGATGCAGAAACCGACTTGATGCCTTATGCAGAGAAGATCTTTGACATGTCCGGCGGCGATCAAACAGTCACCTCCGATAAACCCAAGGTATAATATATATTTTCAGCCTTACTTTTAAAAATTTGTTACACAGATTTTTTATTACCGAATAGTTAGTTATACCAGGCCCCCGCCACTCGCCCGTACCTACAGCGATAAATGCCTACAAAGTCGCGTGGAGCCGTCTCCACTCTGACAGTGATTGTCGCCGCTTACGCGTAGAGTTCACGCGTGTGTTAATTAAAAGTTTTATAACACGTTTAAAATAGAAAAGCCGGTTTAAAGGATTTCTCTTTTGACGGATGTTTGTCGAAAAAAAGGACGAGAGACTGCTATGTTTTAAAAAAATGCATATTCGTTGCTAATTATACCATCCGCAAAACTTAAAATATCCTACAATTACGAGTGATTCTAGTCGCGGACTACTAATTAGTTATTATTGTCTTTGTATAATAAAACATTAGCCACCACTTATTTGTAATTGAAATAAAAAAAAGTACCTGTTTACCTACTTCTAAACTAATATTTATTACAATGAGTAAATATCTACCTACTTATATATTTTAGATTCTCGCGTTGTTCACAAATAAAAGTTGCCTAGAGTAGGTACTTTAGTTTAGTACCTATTGTTCTGTGCCTATAACGGTTTGTCATATTTATTGCAATATCTATCTACCTGATAGACTGAGTAATCATTCGCATCAAACGTAAGATATAATAAGTAGTCAAGCAGGTAGGTAGATAGACGATGAATATTAGTAGCAAAGAGAATATAATCACTACGTGATTATATTCTCGTTATACGTGATAGTAACGGAGTTATGCGTTAAAAGAGAGCGGGAATACCTACTTAGGTGAATATCTCGAGAGGTATGGAGCGCTTCTACGAACTGAATTGAACTTTGTTGCTTAGATGCAAGAGTCGCTTTTTCTATGAGTTGTTATGATAAGAGCGGGTTCTGTATGTTAGTACATTTATTATTCTGTGGTTATACTATGTAGCTGTTCTTGCTTTATAACATGAATTTAAACTTGCATTTTTGTAAAATCTGTTCGGAAAATGTTACTTAAATACATTTCTAATCTTAAAAAATATTGTTTGGAGTGCAGAAATAATTCTGCTAATATATTAGTTATTACTATAAAGCATAATAATATTATTTGTTTTGTATGATGAAGTTATTATTCAAAACGAAATCTTTCTTCATGTCTATGTCATCATAACTTAATTGATATAAGAAAGCTAGAATAAAAAATCCATATCGCAAGACAACATATTTCTATGTGACAAGACAGCGTTTAAGCGCATAGTTCTTCTACCATAGAGAGACAACCATAGTAGTATGTATTGTTGGTATGCCCCATTTATTTTATGCTCGCGGCTCGCCTTTTGCGAGTTGTCAGACAGATGGTCTCTTCTCCACAAGGTCCCGGAACCAACACGGCAATAACATAATTATAACCTATTTCGTTACTTTTTCCGTCGTTTTAGTAAATTTTATTTAAATTTTAGATATGAAAACAAAAAATATA
Source organism: Calephelis nemesis (assembly GCA_002245505.1). Lineage (NCBI taxonomy): Eukaryota > Metazoa > Arthropoda > Insecta > Lepidoptera > Riodinidae > Calephelis > Calephelis nemesis. Next base: position 25,056 of record NJDD01001185.1, on the reverse strand, counting down.
GTTTCACGTAAATGCAGCACATGATTCTTCGGATATTAGAAAAAAAAATATTAGGTTGTTGGCTCTAGCCGTGCAATTGTGTCGAATTGTATTTCGTAACGAGCCCAGGTCCGAATCGCTACAGCATTTGTAAATCTATTGAAATCTCTTTAGGATGACATTTAACATGTATATGTGTATGTAGTGGTGTGGTATGGTTGCAGTGCCTGTGGTCGCTGTGCTACAGTGCGGCGGACCGCAGCGCCTGGATCCCCAGCGCCGTCCCCGGCGTGCATGTGTGCGCCGGTCCGGACACGCGCCTCGACTTCGACCGCGCCGTGCTACAGGTACGCACGCGCGCACACACACACACACACACACACACACACACACACACACAGAGAGAGACACACACACAGACAGACAGACACAGACAGACACACACAGAGACAGACACACAGATATACACACACACACACAGACAGACGCACACAGACAGACACACACCGACAGACACACATACATACACACACAGACACCCACACACACACACACACACACACACACACACACACACACACACACACACACACACACACACACACAATTAATTGTAAGTTAAATACGCGACCCACTAATCACTCATGGCTCCACCTACCTTCTTGGTTGCTTGCTCCTAGGCTCCAGACTCTCTTCCTCTTGCATTTCATGACTCTACTAATTATTTGGCTCTGTACCTGTAGCCCTGTGTCTCCTCACCCCCTTAAAGGGCGGACTTCACATAAACAGTACTTGTTCGCCGTTTATTTGGTCTCTAGGTATGAATACCCCCTGGACAAGTCACACAAATTGAATCTAACCCCAAAGTAAGCAAGTAATATGCTTGTAATATGGGTGTAACGATACTTAAACGATAGTAATACTGAAATAGATACCAGAATAAATTTAATAAACACCCAGACCCAGAAATGCAGACATCTAAATGTTCATCACACAAATGCCTGCCCCCGTCGGGAATCGAACCCGAGGCGATAGGTATGTCTAGCTAATAGAACTTGGGATACCTACTTCATGATCCGGTTTTACCCACTTCGCCTTGCCTTCGCCTCTCTTAGATATCTGGAAATATTTTACACGTAGACGCTTCACGCATGGGAGGGCCGTTCACAGAGCTATTCCCTCTGACCTGACATTTTCGTAATAGCCGATCTCTGATTGAAGCCTTCCTGATCTTCTTTTGTGCTTTCCCCCTGAATCATGCTTGTCACCTCTTCGACGACCAATTCGACATGCAAATCATCCGGTAACACTCCGGCCACTGACGGAAGCGACGAAGTCCTGTACGCCGTAGTCAACATTAAGATTACAGACCGCTGCGCCCTCAAATAGCACTGCACACCGTATTAAAAAGATACGCTCGATACAATAATGGCGCTGCATATGTAACTACTGCAGCAAATGCACCCAAGTAAACCACCTCCAAAGCGTCGTAGCTCATGCCCCAGTAGTTGGACGTAACACATGCCAACTTCCAAAAACATCGAGCAGCCCTCTCACCGTTACCTCTCAGACGCGACGCGAACGAGCGCCTAGCATCTATCGTGACCCCCAAAACCATAACTGCATCTGTATGTGCCACAGAAGCCCTAGCTAACCTACTGGTGGGCGGCCGACTAAAATTACCATTAATCATGACTGCTTTTGTTTTTTCAGGCGAAAACGATAGCCTATTCCTTCTTCCCCCATTCCGTTAGTTGCTCCATAACGATTGCAGCTTTTCGCTTCTTGCGATAGCCTCGATGGCAATCGTTACATCTTCGGCTTACGCTATAGCTGTGACACCACTGGGCATAGGCAACCTAAATGAGTCGTCAAGAAGCATGTTCTACAACGGTAGATAGATATAAGTTCAATACATCGCTTCTGTGGTCCGATGAGGTACCGGTTTCGAATCCCGGGTCGGCCAACAAAAAGAAAATTGGGTTTTTCCAATTTTCTAATAAAAAAAATGTTGCTCGAAATCGGAAATGTGCTTGGTTGGCGATAGGCTTGCTACCTATCACATTGTGGGACTTAGTGTTTTCTTCTAGTCGTGGGTGCCCTGGTTATGCCTCTGCCTACCTCTTCCGGGATATGGGCGCGGAGATACATACTTTCTACAAACCTATGCGGACCGAAATGCGTTATGTACACGGGATCTGCTTTGACACTCGCTTTCCCGTACACTTGACTCTCTATAAGTTATTATTCTATCTTCGCCCGTCTCCGCAGTGACCGTCGCCTCTAAAGAGGCCGTCCTTTGTATAGCCATCTCAGTTGGGATTTACGACACTCGTTATGTACTTGTTCGATCTCACCGATCTGTAGCCCTTGGTTAAGAGAATAAGCGAGGTTCTTTGCGCTCTTAGCAGATCACTGTGGACAGGGTACACCCCCACTTTTACGTGCGATACTTCCGTCGCTTAAGTTTTACAAAGAACGAAGGGGTCCTTGTAAACAGTCTTACAGTACAGTGGGGTGTGGGGTACCCCAATTAGCGTAGTGATTTGGGAGACTTTCTCGAAACACCTAGCCACCTTCTCCCCAATATCCGCTGCATGTTGCGCAAATGAAAGTCTTGAGTCTAGCATCACACCGGGAGCAACAACGTGGTCCATATTACAGATCGAAACGCTCTCGATCTTAAGCGAGAAAGGCCTTTTTGGTCGTGCCATTAACGTAAAATTAACGTAATTAAAATTATGATTACGTCTATCCCACTCAATAATTGCCTCTAGTGCCGCATTGACTTGGCCTCGATTTCGCGTCTAGTGTCCTTCAGCATTATCATGGGCCATCTGGCAGTTTTGAAGGCCACCCGCTATATCTAAGTACTCCACATTCACGTAAACAGTGTGCAAATGATCGAGCCCTCTCAAGTGTGGGTCCCAACGTTGACGACATGGCTCCTGCCTCTCTACCACTATCCGGTCCGTCGCCCTCATAAACGTCTTAGCCTCCACTCTATCCAGGCCAACTGATCCTCTCACTATTTCACGCCTTCATGTACCGGCAGGGTAGTCGTCACGAACTGACACGTCCGTGTCGTCCTCAGTAGGGCACTACCCTACTGAGGACGCAACGGACGTGTCCGTACCCAATAGATCAACTTCAACAAAAGGTTTGTAGGTGTGTGGTACGGGCTCCTTTGCAGAATAGAGCATCTGCCTTACTTGCCAGGCAGCTCGTAAAAGGCGAGCATAAGCTTATTACTCTCCAAATCGTCATAGCGTACCCTCTTCGACACATTATAAGAGATTATGATTATTTATTTATCTTTCATTTTTTATGGCAAGAGGCAAGCAACAAGCATCCTGCTCGTCTGATGGTAAGAGATTGCTGTGACCTACGTGTACGTCGCCATCTTGTTAAACCTATTGTGTAAGTCTACCGGCTACCCTACCCTCCGGAACCAAACATGACACTGTCATTGTAGCAGCAGGAATAGGTAAGGCGGTGGATCTCTACCCGGGCACGTTGGTGCACAGCACTCTACCAGTGGTCTAGTTAGTACTGCATTGTATTTTAAACTGTGCTCTCGCCTCTTACTAGCTGCCAGATATAAGGGCAGATGGTCTATTCTACATTATCTCGCAGCATTTATGTATACTTACGTAATACATAACTTACCACTACAGTAGTGGTAAGTTGTGTATTACTCTGTGGCCGGTGTCGCCCCCACTAGTGTGTGGGCCCCGCCTACAAGCAGTTGTAACTTGCACACTTGTTATCTCTTTACAGTTTTCTACTTTTCCTTATTTCCTTCTCACTTGCTTTGTAATTATTTTTATATAAAACTTGTAAGCGACTAAACACATTCGGATGCCTTCGCTCATCCACAAGAACTGTGAATTTAGCTCATGTTTAGGTTAACAATTCTTATTTCTAAATTTCCCATCCAAGATTATTTTAATGGTATTCTGTATATTACAAAGTTTAAACTTTATACAAGATTTATGTTTTGTCTAAATATTTTTTTTATTAAGATAGCATTTTTAAAATAGGTCTCAGTGAAATTATAACATACAATTTAAAAGAAAATTTATTTACCGCAGTGATTCAGTCGACATTTTCGATTCAAAATTGCGACTCAACCATAGACTAATGTCAGTTGGCGTCTCTGAATTTTCTCTCGTAAACTTGTGATGGTGATATGCTGTGTATGAATGACGGTTTGAAGATCTCGCAACGGAGCACGATGAACGGGCGGAGGTCTGATTTCGAATTGGCCGATTTCTACATTAAGTTATCAATAATTCCAGGCGGAGGACATCTTCAAAAAGATCTGCCCCGACGAAGAGTTCTTGCCCCGCGCGCCCGACCCCGAGGAGATCGTGTTCGAGGATGACGTCACTCCCGGGCCCGAGTTCCGGGGGGGGGATGCCGAGGGGGACAAGGACTAATCTACTGCTTCCTCGTAGCTTTTTTACAACACACCCTAGACTATTTGTATACTTTGATAGCGTATCGTATCGGATATTAGTATATTTTAAGGTACAACTTCATATCTTATTAAATAGCGAGACTTTTAGTACTATGCAATGATGTATTATTGGATTAAATCAATTTTTTTATGTTTCTTCGTATCAAAGTCGATTGGAATCTTCGATATCGACTTCTTTTTGCTTGAAGGTATTTACATTTGCAAAATTTGTTGTCAACGATGCGTACGTAGCAAGGTGCAATAAATAATGCCAAGGGCCTTCAAATCTTGAGGGTCATAAATTTAAAACGTTTGTGAAACGACACGCCGGTTCGTTACGCATCGTTGTTTCAAAATTGTATTATTAAAAAATAAATGATGGCATTGTGTTTACTAAAATGTTTCCAAAATAAGGAACGAGTGTACTCATATCGCATCGTCTTGAGGGTACAGCGCTGTTTCGAAGTTAGAACATTTGAAGTTTGACGTTAATACAAAATCATAAAACGAATCACTGTAATGTACAATTGTATAAACGAGACAGCATTATTCCCAATGTTTGAGTACGCTGTAAGGGTGAGGCCACTGTGCGGGGTGCGGGGTGCGAGCA
>NJDD01001184.1:64714-81670 GCA_002245505.1 Calephelis nemesis | reverse complement strand
AGTATTGTTTTCAAGAGTACCTAAAATGACATAACCAATTTCAATTTACCATTTTGCATGAAACCGAGATTCAAGAGTAAACCTATAGTCTAGCCACCCCTAAGACCATTGTGACTATAGATAAAGATCGTCTGAGTTGTCTAACGGTTCAGTTGTTGGACTTGACTGCATGAAGTCCCGAGTTCGAATCCCAGATCGGGCAACAAAGAGGAAATTGGGTTTTTACAATTTTCTAATGAAAAAATATTTGCTTGGGATTTTGAAATGTGCCCAGCTGGCGATAGGCTTGCCACCTATCACATTGTGGGACTTAGTGTCTTCGGCTAGTCGTGGGTGCCCCGGTTGTGCCTCTGCCTACCTCTATAGGGATATGGACGTGAAGATATTTACTTATAGATTAAGTGTAGTTTACTAGGCGTAATATCTTGTATTTGTTAAGCTTACATGTGTTTCGCAATGCCGACAGTCTCATGGATTACATGATGCTCTTAGGACTTATCAGCTTAAGATTATGGATACCTATAGTATCAAAAGTTTTAAAAGTAATACTCTGTTATAATATTGCAATTTTATTTCACTTTATTTTATTTTATGAATTTTATATAAATCAATTCACATTACTCAAAATTTACAAACACAAATTCCCCGTGTTGGTCCGGGCTCCTTTGTAGAATAGACCATCTGCCTTCCTGTGCCAGGCAGCTCGTAAAAGGCGAGCATAGGCTTACCATCACCGTGACATCCGACTAGGTGGTAGAGTTTGGCAGCGACTCGCCCGGATTGGTACCACCGCCTTACCTATTCCTGCTGCCATAACGTCATGACGTGTTTCGGTTCGGAGGGTAAGGTAGCCGCTAAACTTACTTTTGCTCGAGGTCTAACATCCCGACCTCAGGTTGGCAACGCACCATTACCACCTTTGGTATTTCTAGGCGGCGTGAATTTCTTACCATCAGGAAATCCGTCTACTTGTTTACCTTCTTATAACATAAAAAAAAACAAATTTTTAAACAGTTTTAGGATGTTTATTAGTTTTATTAATTTAAGTCAGGGGTTAAAGCAAATACTACCAGTGAGTCGATCTATAATGATATATATATGATATTGATATAAACGATATTCAAGGAACTAAATAAGTTTCCTCACGCCTGTATCCCCGAAGCGGTAGGCAGAGGCACAACCATGTCACCCATTACTAGCCGAAGACACTTAGTCCCACAATATGATAGGTGGTAAGTCTATTGTCAACCGGGCACATATCCAACCCCGAGCAACGTTTCTTTTATTAGAAAATTTACATTTTCTATTTCTTTGTTGCCGGGAATATAAATTAGAACCTCAAGAAGTCAAGTCCGACGCCATAGACTGTAGATTGTAATAGGTATACAACTTCTTAATCAAAACCAATCCATAATTTCTTTTTAACAAATTATGTACTAATACATCTTACAATATAAATTGAGAATGCGTAATATCTTATGTAGATTTAAAATGTACGGAAGACTTCTAAAAAAATACATTATCTCACAATTACGACAAAAATGTTTCCTGTATTAAATTTTCGCTCCAATAGTTTTAAAAATGCATTTCGAATGTAAGAGATAATACTAATCCCAAAGCTTTGATCGAAAGGAACTAAATTCTCACCCTGATGCAGAAAAAAACACAAAAGGTGGCAACGCCTACAAAAACTACTCGAATAAGCACCTTTAAGTTGAAATTGTAACACGATATATACAAAGAGACGTCGAGTGCTAGTCAAGAGGTTCCCAAACAAGATAATCCCTTTGTTAGTTGGGTTATAATGGCGTCTCCTGGGAGTCTACTTCTATTATTTTCCGATTTATTCAGAGCAGATGTGTTTAGGTTTCGTATTTCACTGTGAACATTTCTATTTCAGTCAAATCTATTACTTGGTAATATTTATTGCTTTCGTATGAGTTGAGGTATACACATGCATATACATATTCACACACATATCTTCAGGTCAAGTCCCTAGCAGGTTTGGTAGATCTAAGTGCCACAATACTTAAAAGCCTGCTTAATTTCTACATTCGTTACTCTTTTCATACTAACAAGCCGTTTTTGGTGACTTTAGAAACCAGGTCCTGATACTACCTAGGTAAAAAATATAGCAATTATGTCGGTAGGTAGGAATATTTTCTTTTAATATCTGAGTGTTTTCTGAAATGATAGAAAGAAGCTTGATTTTGTTAGATTCTCAAATCGCCTTTAAATGCCAAACGAAAGACAAGCATGTTAACCTATTGAGTATTGTAAGTATAAGTCAAACAAAGTTTTATCGTTTTAAGACAATTGCTAAAGTTACCATTATTTTATGCTTTGTTGGTAATTTAGTAATTTTTTTAGGATAGGGATGTGATATACCGCTAGTAAAAAGTCTATACCTAATATAAATTAAATAATGTTACCCCTTTTACAATTACGGCTATCTCTAACAACTAGTCCTATTGGCCCAACCGTCTTACTTTTCCCTGTCGCCACAATGTCAGTCTTACTTTTGTCGTGGTTAAAATTTCAATCTCAGTTTGAAAGCTTTTATCACTTTTCGTGTCTAAAGATGGTATGTATTTCTTACTAATAGGAAATACACATATCTTCACGCAAAATCCGTTGCGAGGTAGCCAGATCGTGTGAAGTAGGTACCAAGTAAAACTATTAAATGTATAATTGTTACATATCTTCCTAGCTTCTTCCAAATTCATTGCTCTTTTAATACAAACACGGCAGTTTTGGAAAATCTTGATACCAACATCGGATGATACCCAAGCGATTTGGTCGTGGAATGTCGAATTAGTTTTTGATATATATGTATATTCTATTATCAGGAAATAAGTCCAATTTTTACTTCCCAAGTTTATAAAAAATATGTCAATTTGAACGTGCATGTTGCGTTAAAATGTCGTTGCGTTTATAGTTCCGTTTTTCACGGTCGTGTGCACAAGGCCTATATACGTCACTCATAAACTACAGGAAATTTAAAAGGGTTAGTAAATTTAAATATGTAAAATACCTACAATAATTTATGTAAAATGAAACATGAGTCAACCTAATAAGTAAATAAGTTAGATAAGTAAACTTTTTTTCTCGCCTCTGTGGTTCAGTTGGGCATGTACCCGGTTGGCGATAGGCTTGCCACCTATCACATTGTGGGACTTAGTGTCTTCGGCTAGTTGCGGGTGCCATGGTTGTGCCTCTGCCTACCTCTTCGGGTATATGGGCGTGAAGATACTTTTAAACATTAACCAATAGTCAAAGGGTTACCGTACGCCACTAAGGGCACCTCTAATCAAGGAGGCTTGTGTTTGAATCCTGAATGTTTAATTAACGTTTTGTATAAATTCGTAGTTCATGGTGTTTTTTTGAATTCTTCCCAATGATTACACATTGACGGTCGCATTAATAAAGACAAACTAAAGTACTCCAAGGTTCAACCTGGTGTTATAGCCTTTATTACATTGTGATACAGATTACAACATCAATTTAATTTTACTCCAACGTTATGGCGTTTACTGTTTTCTATGTAGGAGAATCATTATCTTACGACCATATCAATCAACAGTATTTTAGTATGCTTTTCCAGTTTTAACAGCTATTAGTTTTCCGAAGTTAGATATAAATTAAAATATTGTTTATGTTTTTTATTCTTTTTTTTTATATATTTTGTGTAAAATGTACACGTGCTTAGATCTATATGTGTCCGTATCATTTTAATATTTTACTATTTATATAATCATAAATAAAACAGGAGAATATTTTTGTCTTTTAATCTGATATAGGTAATCTGGAAAACAGCTGAATGAGTTAGATGAAACTTTTAAAGGAATACACAGGTAGTGTTAAAGAAAACAATATTAAAAGTCAACAATTTCAGAGGGAGAGCCAAATAACGTGAAACTTAGAATAACAGCTAGATTTTCTATCTTAACAAAATTTTGTTGGTATATTTTTTTAATTCCAGCTAACAGTTTGATAGATTTATTTGAAATTTTACATGTATATTGCAATCGAATTATGGATAATTTTAATATCCAATTGGACATGGTAGGTAAAAAATAAGGTACAAAGTTCGCCGGGTCAACTATTATTAATAAAAAAAACTTACCATGCTTTTCCGCGGCGATGGCGACCACCCATAGCAGGAGGAGCACGCTCCTGCGCACCATGACTTCACATGCGCGCGCGCATCACCTAAAACAATAACCCTTGTTTGAATACGTGAAAGTGGACCAATATTTGAACTACGTATTTACAATCGACCGAACTCGGGAACATTTGGAGTAGAAGTACCATTATTTAAGATGAAGTCACGTTTCTTTGTTTGTAAAGCAAATAATTATATAATAGATCGGTTAAACCAATTAACTTTTTATATTTACATTAGAAAATTAAATACAGACGACAGCCGTATTGGCCCGGGTTCCTTTGCAGAATAGACCATCTGCCTTCCTGCCAGGCAGCTCGTAAGAGGCGAGCATAGTTTTACTATAACTAACAATGTGACATCTGACAAGGTGGAAGAGTTTCGCAGCGACTCGTCCGGATCGCTACCACCGCCTTACCTATTTCTGCCGCCATAACGTCAGTGCTTGCTGTTGGCGTGTTCCGGTTGGGGGGTAAGATAAACGGTAATCTTATTTTTGTTCGAGGCCTAGCATCCCGCCCTAAGGGTGGCAACGCACCATTACCACCTTTGGAGTCTCAAGGCGGCGTGAATTTCTTACCATCAGGAAATCCGTCTGCTTGTTTACCTTCCACCATTATAAAAAAAAGCGTTGATGAAGACAAGAAAAGGCTTATTTAAGCACTCTTTATTGCAAACAACAGAAATAACAGGAAAAATTAACGACTACAAAAAACCTGAGTACAATCATGGGAGAGCTTATTTCTATTGTAGGGCTAACCCGTTGAAGGAAATCTATAAACGAAATGAGTAGACTTGTGTACAAAACTATACTAAATATAACATTATAAATACACACAAAACATATATTATATACTAAAATTTACGTAATTAGCAGTTTCACGCAGCTTCGCCTGCGTAACTTGGCTTTTATAGCACCGTTTTTGATGAAACAATGTCTATGTCACACAGGGATAATGTATCATTCTAAGGGTGAAAGAATTTTTGGAACCAGTCCAGTAGTTTCTTAGCCTATTCATTTAAAACAAACAAACAAAAAATCAAACCTCTTTATAATATTAATATTTATAAGTAATAAGTGTATAAGTATAAGTATAGAATATAGATTTTAAAAATGACCTGAAATAACCCTAAGTAAATGTCCCTTAATTTGTTTTTTGAAAGAAGTAAGGGTTTCATTTTAACGAATTTCACTAGAAAAGGAGTTATTTAGCCTTACAGCTTGAACTAAGAATGAAAACGAATAAGCAGCAGAATAACTGGTAGTGGAATAACCACCTTAAAGTATTAATTAAGTTTAAAAGATTAGCTTAAAATCAAAAACAATCAATAAACTCCTTAAAGAAAGAGTGTGTGTACTCATGTACGCACGTAAGAAGTTATACTTCTTTGGCGTAACAATACGAAAATGTCAAATAATAACACAATGCATAGAAACATAAATATACATAAATAGCATGCAACAATAATTAAAAATCATAAAATATAATTAAAAATAAAAAGGTTCGCAACTAACTTCAGGGTGTTGCTTTTGACTGTACATTTATCTGACGCTGTGCTCGCGCATCGTAAAAATTCACTCTTATCATTTTTCCCAAACACGCCAAAAGAAGTATAACTTCAATAAACTCCTTAAAATAACTAAACATAATGTAGCTAAGAATCATCCAAGATCAAATCAGCTTTCAAACAAAGAAGTCGTCTCGAAATCGGCCCATCCACTTCATCAATTGGCCCGAAACCGGCAGTAAGGAGTTTCTAGGGTCTGCTTATAATTGTACTCGTAATATTTAAATTTCTTGTAATAAATAAATGTTCTGGCCAAGCTCAATGGATCTTAATTAAAACTCTCTAAATGAAAGAAATGCTAATTTCATCAAATCTCTTTTTATGGCTCTTAATTAAGTAATAAAAGTCGGAAGTGCTCACAAATAAAATTCAAATTAAGAATAAATCGAATAATTTTATTCATATCCAAATATCTTTCGACTTTTTAGATACATATCAAAATATCTTTCGACTTTTTCGGTTGACTTTTTAGACTAATAAGTTAATATCCGTTACATTGCTTAAAACCAACCAGCCATTATTATCTGTCGGTGTTTAACAACAGGGCATTTTTGTATGGCACCGCTGCGTAACTAATTGGTCCCTTTAGGGGCTTTTGAAGGGAAAAATAAACAAGTAGTGGGCTTGGACAGAAATGTGGTAAAACCACTTTGAAATCGGTCGAATTGTGAAATAATAGAGTCAGCACCTTAACGTTTTCAATGGACGGTGGTTAGGTTCTAACATGCCAAGATTGTATGTCATTTATCTTGGATATACCACTGTCATGTCGTGAGACTAGTTTTAGCATGGGTTGGTGGCGGACTCTTTATAAAGTTATAACTATTTTGCAAACTGTTTTTTATCAAGCTATTTCGAAATTACCAGGTAGGTACCGACAAAGACTGGTTGCTTAGTAACAACTTAAGAAAGAAATACGAGTATCATTAGGTCTTTCAATTGCTTAGTAGATAGAACAATTAGGCCTAACATTCTGACCTAAGGTTGGCAACGCACCATTGGGTAATTCTAGACGGCGTTAATTTCTTACCATCAGAAAATTCGTTTACTTGACTGTCCCCCAATATCATAAAAAATAATAATATGCACAGTAAAAATGCAAAAAACCGACTGCAATTATTTTATTACCACTTCGCAATTTAGTTATATTTTTTTTCGAAAGATAGCTATTTATTCCAAGATGTTCCTACACAAATTTTATTAGAGTTAAGCTTGTAGTTTTAAGTTATTCTTAATCATGATTTTTTTAGCAACGATATCGTCAATGATGATATTATTCGGTATAAATCATTAAACAGTAGTAGGATTAGGATCATGATAAATTTATGTGCACCCCCTAAGAATCTAAAAAAAGAGTTTTAAAAAAAACTATCAAATTGTTTGGCTCAAGGCCGAATAATCACGTAATAAACATTCAATGAAACTACAATTAATAAACTCTTCCTTTTTTGGAGAGTTAAAATGAATTTAATTCCTAAACAAAAAACAGTGTCTGACCTATATCACAAACAAATCCATCGAATTCACTATTTCCCATCTCAAAAGTAACATAATATTGCCAAAAATAAAAAAATAATTACCAGTAATTCTCACCAATTAAGGTTGTTTATGAATGGGTAAAGCGTGGGCGGTCTGGTATCAGATAACGTGAACAGTAGCTAGAAAAAGCTCCATAATCACGAGAGATAACAGCGGAGATAGCGTTGTTAAGGGATTATATTGATTAATGGGTGTAAACAACATTGTTACTGGCTTTATATGATGCTCTTGATGCTCCACAAATATTTATTTAATACACTAGGACGATATGAGCTTATACGTGACTCAAAATCCTTAAAAGTTGAAGTTAAAACGATTAAGTTTTAAGTCAGTTAAGTTTTGCAATACGTAGATCTAGTAACTAGTGGTCGCCCATTAGTTGAAAATCGACCATAATAAATTTAACATCTTGTTGATAAGAACGCTATCTTCATTTCTCAAGACCAACTATTTTGTTTCCAGATTTTTTAGTGCGCCATCTGTGATTTTTTATCGTTATCATCAATATATTTGTTTGTGTGTGTCAAATGCGTGGTAGTGTCGGTAATATTTTATTTGTTGATTAGATGTACTTTATAAACATTATTATTGAAAACAATTAGCGTTCTGCACTTCTCCTACACTTAAACTATACGTGTGCCAAATTTTATGCTCCTGCGTCCGCGCAATTTTTGTAAAAAGGGGTTCAAAATTTTGCCATCACGTATTTATATATAGCTTATTAGTATAAAAAATATATCAACCCCAGAAAAAATATATCCACAAATGGTAAATAAAACCATCTCTCTTTAAATAAACAACCGCATCGGAATCGGTACATACCTACTTAGAAACTATGATACCATAGACATACATACTCATACAAATATTCTGTATATTTGTCGTCTATGCGTCTTAATTATAACACTTCTATTTTTCAGTCAAATTAAAAAAAGACACCAACACTCTACCAAAAAGAAACTCTAACGAAAATGTTTTCCGTTTGAAACGTCGCATTTAGCTATCGTACGTAGCTACGTTAGTTACAACTTAAAGACATTTACACATACAATGTAAGTGTGTGTGTGTGTATGTGTATGCCTCTGATGTCAGTTTCAACACGTTTGCATCGATTTCGATACGTTTCTTTAAAAGCTGTTCTACTCGAGGTGGTTGTTAGCTACAATGTGCTTATAGGTTAGAAGTAGCTATTCATTTTTTTATTTGTAGGATTACTATTTTTAATTTAATTTTCAGCCTCAGAAGTGTTTGGTTTTGATTTGATTTTAGTTTTATTGATTTTTTTTTATTTTATGACATTGGATGCCAAACAAGCCGACGGATTTCCCAACGGTAACAAATTTACGCCGCTCAGAGACACTATCGGTGGTAATGGTGCATTGCCAACCTGAGGCTGGGATCCTAGGTCTCGTGCAAAAAGTAAGTTTACCGGTTACCTTAACCTCCAAATCGGAACACGTCAAAAGCACTGATGTTATGGCGGCAGGAACAGGTAAGGCGATGATACCAATCCGGACGAGTCGCTGCGAAACTCTACCGACTTGTCAGATCTCACTGTGTTAATGACGGTAAGCCTATGCTCCCCTTTTACGAGCCTGGCTGAAAGGCAGATGGTCTATTCTGCATACGAGCTCGGACCAACACAGGGACAACATTATGCAGTATTTAATACACATCAAGATTTTTCAATATGAAGTTAAAATCCCCAGTGTTATATCCGCATAAACCAGCCCAGCATTTCAGACGTGAAAACGTAACAGATAAATATACAGATTTTCGTGTATGTTTGTATGTACGGATAACCAAAAGCATAAAATATTCCCAGCAGGTACTTTGAAACATTGCCCGTGTAGATAGAGAGTTGTAATGATAAATGGTGGGAACAAATCACCATCAGATGGCAGAGCACCCTAGACTCGAATAAATCACAATGTTTTACTGTTTGCGTCTATCCTATTGTTCGCACTCAGAGATATTAATCGTTTTTCATGGCATTCTAGCACTTGTAGAAAGTGATAAATTGTTTGTTGCTTTCTTTAAGGTATGGCAAAGTTTCATTTGCATGAACTACTTTGAACCTAATGAGATGGGTTTGTTATAAAAAAGACGGGTTGGATTTCGAAAGAACCGGCAGAAGTGAAAACTTGAATATTAAAGTTATGCATTTTTGATATTTTGGAATAGTCAGGGTATGATTCTGCACGAATTGCTTTAATTATCAGTATTAAAGTACTATTATTTATGTGGTATGATACAATACTCATTTATTGCGCTATCGTGCACAAAAACGACAACACGAATATTCGCGCAAGCGCCCTGCGCCGTCTTACGAATTTTCAATCTGGTCACGTGTCCTGACGCGAGTTTTTACCCATTCCAAAATAAGTGCGCAACGCCACTAAAGAAGTTTTTACTTCAAAGATATATTCACGCCTATATCCCCTAAATCATAGGTAAAGGTACACCAGGATACCCATAATTAGCCGAAAACGCTAAGTCCCACAGTATGATAGGTGGCGAGCCTGTCCAACCGGACACGTATCCAATCTTGGGCAAAAATATTTTTATAAGAAATTGTTAATTTATTAAATTTATTCTGGTATCTATTTATGTATTTGTATGTATTAATATTGTCGACTACACAAGCATATCATTTGCGTACTTTGAAGTTAGATTAAATTTTTGTTACTTGTCGAGGGATATTTATTGTTTTTTTTTATTGCCCGTTGTCAAAACCGGGAAACAAAAATTCAAATACAACTTGAAGTAAAATACGACACCGGTCCTGGGGCCCTAACATGAACGCTTAAAGCAGTATTATTTCCATCTTGCTAAATGTCTGCCTTTATAAGCAACTTTATGCTATACGTCATAAGGTTGCCTTTCTCGACTGACAATTAGTATTGTTGAAATAGTACTGTTTTAAGAGCTTATGGTAGCCCCCCTGAAGACCATAGAGGCGATAAGTAAAAGATTAGTCATTGAAATTTGACTTGGGTCTTTACTATGCTCTACTCGTACCTACGCAGATCGTATTACATAAGATAAGGCGAGCTTCCGTTCCGTTATCGGAGCTTCGTAAACAACCTCCGGCAGCTTTTGCATGTTTAATTAACATTATAATAATGACGCTCATACATATTTCTTGGGTAAGCAATATGTGATAGTTGTTGACAATATGATTGAGATACTAAGAAATTATTAGTTTTAGTCGCCTCTGTGGTCTGGCGGTCTGGCATCGGACTTAACTTGAGGGTCCAGGATCGATTGCCGAAAAATTAGAAAATGCATGTTTTCAATTTTCAAATAAAAGTAATGTTGCCCGGGATTGGATACGTGCCCGGTTGGTGATAGGCTTGCCACCTATCACATTGTAGGACTCAGTGTTTTTGGCTAATCGTGGGTGCCCTGGTTGTGCCTCTGCCTACTACTTTGGGGATATGTGTGTGAAGACTTTTTTTTTACCTTTAATCTCTTAAAAGTAGGAGAATAGTATAAAATCAACTGTAGGTACATAATATTTGTCAACTGTAGGTACATAACCCTAGTATGTTTCATGATTTCTCGTCTTGGTGCGGGTCTGCAGAGAAGAATAGACTATCTACCTCTCTCCCAAGCAACTCGTAAGAGACCAAAAAAACTTCTTCATGCCCATATCTCCGAAGAGGTAAGTAAAGACACAACCAAGGCACCCACGATTAACGGAAGACACTAAGTCTCATTACGTGATAGGTGGCAAGCCTATCGTTAACCAGGCACATATCCAATCCCGGACAACGTTATTTTTGATAGAGAAATGAAAATATACATTTTCCATTTAGTTGCCCGACCCGCGAATTGAAGCCGGGACCTCAAGAAATAAAGGTCGGCGCCAGACTGCTAGACCACAGAGGCGAAAGCACAGGTTAAACTATATTAACAAAAATACCACAGGTGATAGCAACTTGCCCGCGTAGGCGTCCACCGTCTGGCTTAATCGCGCTATTTAAATGACTATCATATTCCGGTCAGGAGGGTAGGGTAGCAGGTAGACATACGTAGTAGGACTAACATCCTGACAACAGGATAGCGACACACCCCGTAACATCTATGGTATGTATATCTTAATATCAGGAGGGCTGTGCTTGTTTGCTGTCCTAGCGCTTAAAAAGAAAGTCGGCAAAAGATTTTGACGATTCTCTTTGGGAACGTTCATGGTTCCCAGACTGTCACATAATAAGTGAAACTGGTTGGATTTTTTGTAACATAAAATTTTATATAAAGTGTATGTATGCAATGGAATTCTACTAAATGCCGAAGATGAAGAGTATAAATTATAATAGTGGTATTTTCTATTGCAATTAAGATCAGGTAGCCTTTCTTAGTCATTATACAAATGCAATAAAGTCGGTTAATGTTTCGTTATAAATTACTGTCGTTTTGCTTTTTATTGGTGTATGAATGACATTTACTATGTATTTGCCTCTGTTGTTTATAGGTCCGGTGTTGGACTACACTTCACAAGGAACCGGGTTCAAGCCCGGGTCGAGCAACAAATAATAGATTAGAGTATCTTCACGCCCATGTCCCCGAATATGTAGGCAGAGGCACAACCGGGGCACCTACGACTAGCCGAAGACACTAAGTCCCACAATGTGATAGGTGGCAATTCTATCGCCAACCGGGCACATTTCCAATCCCAAGCAAATATTTTTTCATTAGAAAATTGGAAAAAATTCGATTTCCTCTTTGTTGCTAGATCTGGGATTCGAACCCGGGACTTCATGCAGTCAAGTCCAACAACTGTACCGCTAGACGACAGAGGCGATCAGACCACAACAAAAAAAAATGTTTTTCGAATTAGACTATTCAAATTCAAACACACACACACAGTAACTGTTTGGCAGCAACTGCAAAAGTCGAAGAACTGTGACGCAGCTACAAACGCTCATCTGAAGAGATTATCCAGGAAAATAACAAAATAACAGCAAAATATGTTCTTAAAATTTTTAGTTTTGCGATTACTGGTTCATTACTTGGGTTCGTCGATATGTATGTATATAATATGTATGGATGTATGTTTACCAGAATCATTTTAACTAGTGGTCGCTCATCGGTCGAAATTCAACGCCATCTTCATTTCTCAAGACCAACTACTTTGTTTCCAAACTTTTTAGTACGCCATCTGTGATCTTTTATCGTTATCAGCAATATATTTGTTTGTTTGTGTCAAATGCATGGTAGTGGGGCAATGTTTTATTTATTGATTTAATGTACTTTATAAGCATTATCACTAAATTATTGAAAAATATTAGTGCTCTCCACTTCGCCTACATATAAACCATAAGTGTTCCAAATTGTATGCTCCTCAATCATCGCAATTTTCGTAAATAGGGATTTGGGAAAGTTTTGGCATCAAGTATTAATTTAATGTATCTAGATAAGTGCCCAGACCCCGAAATGCAGACATATAGTCAACGCTAACAACAAACAACTACGCACTTTGTATTATTCTTCTTTGCACCCGATTTAATAAATTTATATAACAAATTTAATCCAATGTTTATCACCTGATCTAGTCAAATAAGCATGTAGCAGAAATATCATAACAATGTTAGGAATATACGACGTTTAAGTTTAAAATAACGGTACTGTTTTATAGATAATAACAGAACGGGATCCTAATAAATATGACACCATTCTATCGTTTAAAAGCGATAATAGTCTGGCGCCAAATAACATGGCTCGTAATCTGTTTATGTCCAAACTTAACACTCCCGTCAAGACCAATCAACTCTGCAAACTAGGTGATGGGAGCTAGATAAAACGTGACTGTCTGTGTGTCATAATTATCTTCTAAATGACTAGCTGTTTACTCGCAACTTCGTCAATGTAGTTACAAGTATTTTCCTACAAACGTTCATCTCCCGCTTAGTCTTTAAGGAGTAGATTTTTGAAAATAGCTTGTTTGAATTCGGGTCTTCATCTATCTATTTTTATGTAAGATTTTGGCAACATCGGTCGAGCGGTTTATCTGAAAGGGTAACAGTCAGACTTTTTCATTTATATTATTAGCTTTAACTCAAATTATGCAAAATATTAATAAGATGTAGTTTGTGTGTTAGTTTGATATAAAAGTTGTAAAACTGTTGAGGTTTAGCTCAATATTTTTAGTAGTTTATGTGTTAAAATAGTAACAAACATCCATTCATCTATTTGTCCACAAAACCTTTAGCAATTACAATATAAGTTGAATAATTATAGACAAGTAATGATATAAAATTACATAATGATATTAACGATATTATATAAGTTACTTTTTGGTACATCTAAATAAAACATAGCTTACATTCTTCTCCAACATATTTTCGCTTGAAAAACGAACATAGGTACATCTTGTAAAAGAAGTGCAAAACCAAGTGGAGTAACTGAGCCGGATTATTTAAGCATGGTATCACTTTCGCTTGACTCCACATCAATGCTTGCCAGTAAACTTACAGTATCAGCCTTTTACTCCTAACGCAATGACATCTTTGGTATCACTATGCCAGCATCATTTAAAGATAAAAATGTATGGAAACATTTTTAAAAACAATGATAGATAATTAATGAAGAACATTAATGACTGTATGTAATGTCAAAATTTTACTTACTTTTTGACATTCAAAAAGTGTATGTTGTGTACTAATTTTAAAGAAGGTCAATCTATCATATAAAAATCTATCTATAGATGAACGAATAATGTTTATAAGTTCCTCGAGTGTTAACGTAGTATAAAATAAAAAAAAATAAAACCCCCGACACAAGAACTTAATTTACTTTTAGAAAGTAAAAGAATCGTCTTATCTACCCCCTTTCACCCCCCACAACTTCTAAACGGCTCAACCGATTTTTATCAAATATGTCTAAGAACACTTGCACATAAGTTACCTTTAATTAAAAAAAAACTAAATTGAAATCACTGCACCCGTTTGGAAGTTATGATGCCACAGACAGACAGACACGTCAAACTTATAACACCCCTCTTTTTGCGTCGGGCGTTAAAAATGGTTACCGGTGAAATACGGTATAAACTTCCAATGAACGAACTTTATCTTTAAAGAAAGCTCGTCAAGCCGTAAAAAGAGCGTTTACAACGAAATGGAAATGTAAATTCAAAAATGATAACAGAAGGTTACTTTCTTTGTGTTTATTAGAAACCGAACCCTATTATAGCAATTTCTTTTGAAATGTCGACGGCCTTATTTCTTTCCTATCTCTACGTGACGAAGCTTGATAATAGAAGACCTTAGAGTATGTTTTGATATAGAACAACAGTTTAAGAAATACCAACATTAATATAATGTTTTTTTACTAAAGTAAATTCTCTTTTGAACTTGTACTTGGTGGTATTCGCATCACGCGTATATAGATGGACCAATCTTGCAAATTCTTTTTTATCGTCTTAGCTACTGTCAGGAGAAGGTGCAACTGACAAAAATATTATATATACATATTATGTAGATATGACAGGATAATGTGTGTCAGGTCAGTCAGTAAGATATCAGATAAACTATTTAAATGGTAATAATAAATCGAAATATTTTTTTTTAAATAGATAAATAGAGCTCTGTTTTAAATTATAAAAATAAATTTGTCACTTGAAAAACCAATTTGAAAACTTATAAATATATAGGACTGAATTTGTTTAGTCAATTTGATAATAAGTAACCAGTGTCTATTTTTTATAAATTAGAGCAAAAAATACAATTAAAATTAGTTTAAAAGTAAATTTTGAAATTAAAAGGATCTTCACGCCCATATCCCCGAAGACTAGGGAGTGGCACAACCAGGGCACTCATGACGAAAATACTAAGTCCCACAATGTGATAAGTGGCAATCCTAACGATTACCTGTTATCCAATTCCAGGCAACGTCATTTTTCGAATGAAGTCAAACCCTGGACCTCAAGAACTCAAGTCCGATGAGAACCACAAACGCGATAAATTAAAAAAAATCAAGTATTTAAAATGTTTAAATTTTTTACAAAAAAAATGTGAACAAGTTTTAAAATAGCCTGCTCAGTTCAATCGAATGAAATAAAAAACGCTCTAAAGTAAAAAATGCTCTAAGGAGTGAGCTGCATTCGTTTATTTTTAGAGTGTAATGGTGTTTATCAGATGGTGACTCCCATCACGGATTTCGTAATAGTAAACGGTCTGAGAGGAAGACTATTTAGTTTTTAGCTTATTATGTTGTTTGAAATTTTCCCTGACGTTGACGACAGTTTAATTTGTACATTTTATTCGAAAGGTAAAGGGTATTCGTATTCAAAGGATTACCTTCAAATGGCTTTATAGTTGCATTGCTAAGTAGTTTTTAAGTAATTCAAAGGAATATTAAAGTAGCCAAGTCAAAAGCTTTTAGAGCTTTGAACTATCGTAAAGTAAATATCTGTGTGGGATGAAAATGATACGTAGTATCTTCACGCCTATATTCCCAGTGAAGTACCCAGAGCCACAACTAGGGCACCCAGGACTAGCCGAGGGCACCAAGTCCCACAACTTGATAGATGGCAAGCGTATCGCCAACCGGGCACAAATCAATTCCTGGGCAATCTTATTTTTGTTCGAAAATTTTAACTACACCTTTTTTTTGTTGCTCGATACGGGGATTGAGCGGGGGACCTCAAGACGTCAAGTTAGTAGATTTTTGTAACTTTAGTTAATGTTATGTTAACTTATATAACATTATAATATGTAAACTATTTCCATGGAGATGGAAAATATGTTACTGTTAAGTACTACCCGTGTCCCGTACGCAACAGTATTTATTCATATTTTTAAGAATGTTAAGGAAAAGATAGAACTGGTAGTTTAACAATGTGAAAATCTTAGTAAATTATTAACGTGAAATTTAACATTCAGTAAAAGTATTTGTATTTTTTGTAAATTACTTGGACGAAATAAACCTAACTCAAAAAAAAGTAAATTATTATCGTATGTGTGTTATTCAAGAATATAAAAATAAAATGAAACATGTAAGATAACAATACACAGGCTATTTTTCATTAAGAGTTATTTTAGACAATGCAGGGATTTGAAACGTCATCAGATACCTCTATTTTTTACCGGTAAATACCGTTATTTTAGTTACAATACGGCGGTCTCTATTGATAATTAACGTAACGGAAAACATTAACAGAACGAAATCAGAACGAAATTATAACTCAATAAATAACGTTATAATACCGGTAATAAAGCGACGTTGCCGCTTTTACATTATTTTGCTGAGCTCTTTTGTGATTCGTCGATTTCGGCCGACTTGAAAAACGCGACGCCCGCGCTCCGCGCTGATGCTTCTGCGAGTTGGCAACTTCGCAAACGTATTACGATTTTCGAGATATATTAATATCATGATTTATGACGTTGACGATTAGTCAATAGTAAACAGTAATAGGGTAGTGCGCCTGTTCGCATCCACCACTCAGTTCCATTTCGCGGACACCGTTTGAAAAACTCTTAAAAATAAGTGTACCTACGAACTAGGAAAATTAAAAGTAGTTTCTGCCAATAATACATTATATTAGAAACACACAAACACAGACAAAAAAAACCGTTCGCATAACTTTTCCTGTCTAAAAAATAATAAATCTTAGCAATGCAAAATAAGTGTGCAAACATCTATAATTTTAGTAAAAAAATAGTGAGCCGGGGTGTGTTTTA
>NJDD01001184.1:47246-63721 GCA_002245505.1 Calephelis nemesis | reverse complement strand
TTAAGAGCAATCAGTAACAGTAATTCTACAGCGCACTTACCAAACTAATTTTAAGTTATCGCTGTCTTCTTTCAACCCAAGTAATTAAAAGAGACAAAATACGTTTAGTGCAGTCTAATTATTTTACACACGCCATTTCTACAGACATTTCAGCTATGTACCTATGCGAAATTAGAAAACATTTATTAAAAACTTATCTATTAAGTCATATCTACTATATCTACTTTACTTTTAGTAATATCTACTTTACTTGGAAACTTCTGACACATTTTCTAAAATGTTCCGTCTCATCTGTTTTATTGAAAAAATATGTCGTGCACCTAAAACAATTTTTTGTGCTAAGTAAAATAACCACCATGTATATTCTTCCACCATTGTATATTTTATGTATAAAAGCTAGCTTGTTTTTGGTATTTCATATTATGAAAAATGTTAATAAGATTAGATAGAAAATTTCATTGCAAGAAAGTATAAATTTAAAAATAAGAAAGATACCCCTTTGGTTTGGCCAATTAATGGAAGAAAGATTGACAAGATATACATACAATGTGAATTAAAGGGATTTAAGTACTCATGGAAATATAGGTAAACATAGTTGATCGGTTTTTCAACGAAGGTGGTGTCAAGTGTTTTCAAAATTGACATTATGACAGTATCAAAAGAATGATTGATGAATATAAAAATTTGGCAGTTGGGTAAAAATCGATACATTCTGCCTACTTCGAAAAGGACTTAGTTTGAAGAAAAAATGGTTTTGTCACTATTTCAGTAATGTATGAAAATCATAAAATGAATAAATTTTATTAGTGTATATAAAAAGTTTGATCTTGAATAGTGTCATAGCTTAAAATGAATGACGAGTGTGTTATAGAAAATTGTAATATTATTATTATATAAAATTATCTTCACGCATGTCTCCGAAGAGGTAGGCAGAGGCACAACCGAGAAAACATGACTAGCCAAAGAAACTAAGTCCCACGATGTGATAGATGACAAGCTTATCGTCAACCGATATTTTTGGTAGAAAATTAAAAATACACATTTTCTATTTTTTTATACCCGACCCAGGAATCAAACCCGGGGCCTCTAGAATTCAAGCCCGACGCCGGTCCGCTAGAAAGCAGAGACCATTTTATGATTATGCTAAATTAAAACCTCCTGATTGATTTTCACTCGAGGTTTCCATAAAATTCTTCGAAACCGACGTTTTTGTATGAAAAGGATAATGAGTGTGGAGCAAGCCAAGCAAGTCTGCCAGGACCCTGAGGTTTGGTACTCGATACTCTTTGCCTATTGTGTAAGGGACTTGGCGTAAAGATATGTATGTATGTATGTTTCCACAAAAAGATCGGTGGATATGTTATCATCTACTTGCGTAAGTTGGAAACAATATAAATATGACATCACATTCCGGTCGGCTTTTTAGTCGGTTCAAAGATATCGTGATAACATTGTGACCGATTTTCTTATCACTTGACAGAAGCCTGTAAATAATTTCTTATCAGAATTGTGAAGTAAGCTCGAAAAAGCTTTCCATAATAATCATATTTTGATTATAGTTTTTTGGATACTAAGTTGAAATTGTAAATCTAAATTAAGCAGGTCTATCTTAACATATGTATATTTCTTGTGTGCATGTGTTTATCTCTGAACTCCTTATAAGTAGGCGGAGCGATTTTGATTAAACTTTTTGTGTTTTTTGAACTGAAAACCACTGAAAATGTTTTTTTTTTATTTGTAAGTAGTCGTTAATTTTAGAATGTTTTACATGGAATCCGGCAGACTGCGCCACTATTGGAGTATCAAATACCTGTTATGTAGTAGTAGTGAATATTAAGCGATGGGAAGTTTGCTTGGTCGGCTAGTCGTGATCATCGTATCATATCTGAACGGACCGACCAATTTATATAATACTAGCAGCAGGGCTGCTAGCCCTGGCTTCTCACGGTTACCAAATATACATATAAACCTTCCTCTTCAATCACTGTATCTTTTAAAAAAACTTCATCAAAATCCGCTGCGTATTTTTAAAGATTTAAGCATACAAAGTGGCATAGGGACAGAGGAAGCGACTTTGTTCTATACTATGTAGTGATTTAAATAAGTTAAAGTTATACGTTTTAAGGTTAACTTAAAGTTTTATAAAATAAGTTTGTAAGTAAACGAGAAAGTGGAGTTCTTGTATACGTCGCCTGTAGACTCAAAAGGTAGTAATGGCGCCTGACAAACTCAGACTGAATTGTTAGGCGATACTGAAAAAAATGGTAACTATTCCAACATGTTAAACTCGGTTTTGAAACTATGAAAATAAGTACGTCCTTAATTTATCTTCTATTTATAATATAGTTATGTAATGTAATATAATGTTTACTAGCTGTTACCTGCAGCTTCGCCTAAATTAGTAAACTATCCTATTTTTTAAAATAGGTCACACCTTGACTACTAGCTGCTTGTTTCAGATTTGGTACGATGGTCATTTTCTTTGTCGTATATTGAGATGTAAGCTATTCTATCTTTTAAGTTGAATCAAACTGCGGCGTGTAAATTTGATTGAAATCGGTTAAGTAGTTTAGGAGTCCATCGCGGACAAACAACGGGACACATAATTTATGTATGTTAACATTAAACCCCTAAGGAAAAGAGTGCTGTTATTTATATGAATAATTTCACAATAACCTTATTATATAAGTTATAACAAAACCTAAGTTAAACTCATTTTTTTCACAGGCTATCTTTTAAGATGCACATAATAGATAATATAAATGTTATACAGGATCAAAGAAAGGCCACATTCCCGCCTTTGAAATTCTTTATCAGGATAACAATGGCCCGGCGTCATTATAGGTTGAAGCTCCTTGGAAAATGCTAATTTGTCCTTAAGCCGTCACGAACTTAATCGGACTATACAAAAACCGCATAAGTAACAAGGTATTGAAAGCAAAATACAATGCTTGTTAAAGGAAGCTTGTTTTTCCGCTTTTGAGTGTTAGAAATAAAGTACAAGTTTTGTAACAGTGCGGTAAAATGCCCAGTGATAATTATACTCTTCAAGTTCCCTCTCGTAACACTTATTACTATATCCGTTATTTTTCCTCGGTTTTGGAGTTCTCTCTCCGTAGATATCAGGAACGCTCCAAATATTCATATTTTCAAAAGTATTTTAAAGCGTCACTTTCTGCTTTCACTGTAATGTAGTTTGCATTTTATTTTTCTTGTTTGTTTTAAATACAATTACTTTTAATTAGAACAAGCTTTTGATTTTAGGATGATTTATGACGTCTTGTGTTAGATGCATTTTTATATTTTTAAGAGCACCACAAGGTTGCCTGGAAGAGATCGCTGACTTGGCGATAAGGCTGCCTTTGTGTATCTTCTTAGTTGAAGTTATTTTTATTTGTTTGTAATTACTCTGTATTTCGTGCACAATAAAGTGTTATTGTATTCTACTGTATATTTACGCCTGCATCCCAGAAACGGTAGGCAGAGGTGCAACAACCCAAGACTAGGCGAAGAGAGTAAGTCCCAGATGATAGGTGGTAAGCCTATTGCCAACCGGCACATATTCCATCCTGGGCAAGGTTGTTTTAATTAGAGAATAAAAATACAAACCCGGGGGTCGAACCCAGGACCTCATATTCAAGTCTAAAATTGGACCAATACACAGAGGTGACCAAAGTGAAGGTGAAAGAGGAAGACGTGTAAAAATAGAGAAATAGCAAATAGGTGGGCGATAAGGTAGTCACATACCAACGCCTACAGTATCTAACTAAATCGCCTCTGTGGTGCAGAGGTCCAGCGCATTGACTTCTTGAGGTCCTGTGTTCGATTTTTTATATCATTCGACCCGTGGCGAGTGATATAAAAAATCAAAATGTGTTTTTTCAATTTTCGCAGCATTTTTAATTTATTTTTGATGCGTTTTTTTTATAGATTAAGTGATGAAGAGAATTAATGTTTAAATGTATATTTTATACCCTTGCAAATGCGGAGCGGGACGCTAGTAAAATATAAATAGGTATGAAATGAAAAATATATTGATAGTAAAATTTAACAACAAACTCTTAAATAAAAAGTTAAATCAAGCTAGGATTTTTAATTGAGTACCTACCTACCACCTACATAAATTTCAGAAAACTGGGTAGGTAGGCACTTGATGATAGGTAATTACCTAGATCACATTATTAAGCATTTAAATTTAAGAAAGTATTTAATTAAGTATGAGGGTTTATTAGCAATATTTTTACGTTGTATACCTACCTACCTACCTATTTATTTGAAGAAGTTTTGTAAATATTTCTAATTTCCCTAGAATATTTCATATAAAACTGACGGCCCGCCTTCTCACGGGTTTATAATATACATGTAAACCACTGTTATAAATTTATCTATTAAAAAACTGTATCAAAATATATGTTGCGTAATTTAAAAGATTTAAGCATAGAAAAGGACATATCTACCTAGAGAGAGAGAAAGCTACTTTTTTATACTATGTAGTGATGATAGCAATTATTTACAAACATGTGACATCTTAACCACTTAATTCTGATTGGCAACATCGCCGCTTAAATAAAAAAGTTATAGGTAAATAAAGTAAAAACAAAATAAAATTGTATTCCATGGAGCTGTTATACAGAATGAGCCACTAATTTAGCAACCCCCATAACACAAGCAAATAATTTGCTTATCTTGGGGTTTGATTAAATTTTTCAGGTATCCCTAAACACTTATTTACTGGGCATTAATTTACCACTACGTAGTACGTAGGTACCTAGACACTTACTTATACTTAAAACGTAACAGTAATGTAATATAAAACTGCTAACGACTTTTACATTTTTGATTTTTATTAAACTAAGAATGAAGAATAACTAAACAAAATGATAAAATTGAGTTGAAAATAATTTTCAACTTTCTAGCTCTACCAATTAGTAACTGTTAATAGCTATTCAAATAAAAAATCCCCAAGAATTACCTCACTAATAATTATCATTTAAACTAGGTAGGTATATACCTAATAATAATAATAATAATTGTAAATATGTATAAATACATATATTTTTTGCAATGTGTTTAGTTTTGTGATAGAAAAAAAATATAGTCATTAGATACATAGACTACTTTAGATTACATTGCTTTAGCCCCTTTAAAATTATTTTTAAAATTAGTACTTTTGCAGCAAAAACTAAGCTCAAAACATTACAAAAAGTGTATATTTTACATAAGATAAAACAACAAAAAAACATAAAAATAGCTGACATCACACGACGTGATGGCGCCAAAAGTATTTTTTTGTGTTTAGGTAATTTTTTTTTATTAAACTAGATTAATCAACGTAGCATAATTTTTAAAAATTAAAACACTACAATTTCACACTATATTAATAGGTAATTGGCAATCAACCTGTGTTTAGATATCTGATAGAAAAGGAAATAAAAAAATTAGAGTCACTACTTATACTAATTAAAAAAAAACTTTTGCAGGAAATCCTAAGCTTAAAACTTTAAGAAAACCAAAACGCACTAGGTACCTACAATTTCACATAACACTAATACCTAAATAGTAATCGTTTGTACCTATAGCACGTCTTTAACTCTACTAACATTTCATTTTGGTTCTTTCTCTACATTATTGTTGAAGATGCAAAGCTATAGTAAAGCTTTTTCAGAGAAGCTTTTTATACTTACCTTAGTTCATTGTTATGTTATTTGAAAAAATTTTTATACCTCTAATATCTAAAAATAAGTATCTTCACGCTCATATCCCCGAAGGTGTAGACAGAGGCACAACCAGGGCACCCACGACTAGTCGAAGATTAAGTCCCATAATGTGATAGGTGACAAATCTATCGCCAACACATACCCAATCCCAAGCAACATTTTATTTATTGGAAAATTGGAAATACCACATTTTCTTTTTGTTGTCCAACCCGGAAATTGAACCCGGGACTTCATGAAGTCAAGTCCAACACTTGAACCACTAGACCAAATTCTAATATAAAATAGCCATAGCTGTATTTAAAGTTTAGAAACAGTTCGTAAATAAACAGTCTCTACAGAAACTGAACACCTACCTCACAAAAATCCAAAACAAACAACACTCAAGTCATTCACAAAATCCCGTATTTTGTAACAGTTTATTCACATCACTATTAAAACTAACTTCACATGTACATAACACAGTTTTCACAGTTCCGCGATATGTGAAATGCCCTGGAAATATCGAGCATCACGCGACTGGCGCCGTCCAACGTCGCGATACGACTGCCTTTAGTTCACTGGTCGTATTCCAAACAGCGGGGAAAAGGGAATCGCGGGGTAAGAGGGGAGACTCCAAAGGAGATAACTTTTGATCTTTTTGGTACCATAGAAGATTTTAATGACACTCTCACATCTGGAGATTTTACAGAAAAAATGCACCAGCTAAGTGTTAATGCATGTCAAGGGCTCATGGAAATGATGTGTTAGAAAAAGTTAAGTGAAGGTTGTGGGTGACATTTTTAAAAATAACCCCAACTTCGAGATAAACTGTTACATTGATTGACTTTGAAAGGTCTGGAGTCTGGAAGGATCTATGTCATTAAACTTCATTTCATCCAGATTTTTATTTGTAGAGATACTTCTCATAGCTCGGCAAAGCTTTTGGTGATTGATATTTTTAACGCTTTTCTAGGTTTTATTTCCAAATTATAAAATTTATTTTAGATAATAAATAGATTTACTATATTTTTTGGAGTCATTAGTCCTATCTATATAATATATAAACATCAATTGCTATTCGTTAGTACTAAAACTCGAGAGCGGCCGAACTGATTTGGCTAGTTTTGGTTTTGAATTATTTGTTCAAGTCCAGAGCAGGTTTAAAAAATGAGAAAAAAACCTGCGGGGAGACTAGGGAAAGCTACATTTCCATTTTTCGCATACAAACTGAACGGGTGGAACGAAGATCGCCGGGACAGCTAGTTTATAATATTTCATAAAAAAATATTGATAGAGATTCCTATCGTTTATAAATTAATACTGAATTATTCTATACGTGGCAGACTACAAATCAGATTAGTACTTAATAAGTATCTTTACGACTTTATCCTTCAAGACGTAGACAAAGGTACAACCAGGGCACTCTTACCCATAATTAGCCTTACTTAAATCCCACAATGTGAAAGGTCCATCTATCGCCGACCTGGTACTTTCTCAATACGGAGAACCACTGCTTTTATCAAAAAATATAAAAGTCTCTTCTTAAGTTGTCCGACCCGAGAATCGAACCCAGAACATCGTGTCGAGAGTTGCAGAACTTATTAAGATCGATTTCAGTCTTCATCCAACAACTTTCACAATCACACTGTCCGCCATTGTCAAGTTCCAAGCTCATTATTACAGTGGCAGCTTAACCTAGCACACGAAGATTATCCTTCTAACTTTAGATTCGTCAGGCATCAGAAACATATTTGGTGTTTGCGAGTTCCTTACTTCTACTTGACTAATATTAAGATTGTCAAGACAAATCCTAGCATTATACAAATTAAAATTAACTATTACTAGATTCAAACATGGATAAGTAGTAGTCAAACTGTAACCTTAATTATGTCTTCAAATCAATGACCATATTAGTAAAACAAAAATGTTTCGTCAGTTGGTCTTATGCGTCTTTGTATCTATCCATTTTGATAATAGCTTGAATAATATTTTAACGTGTTTTAAATGCTCATTGCACAAGTTTTTGTGAACCCCGCACATGTCAGGGGTAACACAAAAGGAACGGAGCAGGTACAAAACCCAACCCGCTTCGTGTTACATAGGCCTCGTAGATTAATGGCGGGAACGTTAAGAATCCAAAAATTTACAACGGCATTGTATATTTCACATAACAAAGGAACAAAAGGTGAAATCGACTTCTGTTATTACCGTATCGTTTATCGATTCCTTTTTTTTGACGGTAGAATCTACTGAACATGTATTTTACAGATGTTTGAAGGTGTACCGTTAACTTACAAACAGTTTTATTGTAAATTTAAGATATTCTTGTAAATAGTTAAATAATTTTGTTGTAAATTTCAAATATTCTTGTAAACAGTTAATTTTATTGTAAATTCAAAGTATTCTTGTGAATCTTTATATATATAAATTACGTTTCACGTTGTATGTCCGCGATGGACTTCTAAACTACTTAACCGATTTCATTCAAATTTGCACACTGTGTGTAGTTTGATCCAACTTTAAACTAGGATAGCTTTCCTCTAAATTTACGATAAAAAATTACTATCCGAGCGTACCTGAAAGAGGCAGCTAGTTTTAGTAGTAGTTTATTGTAAATGTCATATATTCCTGTATATTTAAAAAAGTTTTACAAGTGTTTAAAATGGGTTTATAACTGAGAAACGGCGTTTCAAGAATAGTTTCGAGACCGTGGGACTAATCATCTTATTATTTGAGGTATTTAATTACACGTAACTTAATTGAAATCTTAATGAAATAATGGTTTGAATTACAATTTCTTCTTTGAATACATCTTTAGCATTTTTATCTGATCTGATTATGAAGTATTTTATCATTGTTTGTGTTTCCTTAACTATTATCAAGATAAAACAATACAAGATTACAAAGTTTAAACAAAACGTAGAATGTTTTTCTTAATTAATGCTTTTTTTAATTATCTCTGTACTAATGATATTGTTTGGTTTTTTGTCCATTTGTTTTGATTTTTAAAACTTACGAGACCTTAAAATCAAAATGAAATGAAGTTCAAGCACTTTAGGAAGGACACAATTACTATCTTTGAGTAATGAATAATCTTTTAAGATTTATTAGTTAATTAAGTCTAATCATCCTCTAACTCTAGCTGACTTATTATTAAAGCAAATTCAATCAAGTTATTTTTTAATAAAATAATATTATTTAAATGAAACAAACATTTCTCTCTAGTATATCTTCTGTTGAAACCAATTTGAAATGTAACTAAGAACCATCTCAAACAGCTATCTTTTAAAAAAAATCTGATCGAAATTGTTTTATTCGTTTAGGGGTATGATGCTACTGATAAAATGAGATCAGAAAAAAAATTACATCACCTTTTTCATTTAGGGGTTAAAACAGATTACTAGGTGGTAGAGTTTTGCAGCGACTCGCCCGGAAAAGTACCACCGCCTTTCATATCTCTCCTGCCCTAACGTCAGTGCTTGTCGTTGACGTGTTCCGGTTCGGAGATTAAAATAGCCGTTAAACTTGCTTTCTCTCGAGGCCTAACA
This sequence comes from Calephelis nemesis, assembly GCA_002245505.1. Lineage (NCBI taxonomy): Eukaryota > Metazoa > Arthropoda > Insecta > Lepidoptera > Riodinidae > Calephelis > Calephelis nemesis. The sequence goes on along the minus strand of NJDD01001184.1, from coordinate 54,477 downwards.
TCTCGGCCTCAGATTGGCAACGCACTATTACAATCTTTGGTGTCTCTAGGCGGCATGAATTTCTTACCATTAGGAAATCCGTTTGCTTGTTTGCCTTCCAACATCATGAAAAAACTTCATTCAAGTCAGTCATGGTATAAATACTTAAATAAATGAAGAGTATGCAGCGTTTAAATGGTTATTTTTTTAAAAGTTGGAATTAAAAAGCAATGAAGATTGAACACTTGAGAAAGAGACACGGCAAGTCACTGGGAGTAATGAGTAATGGTTGAGGGTTCATTACTCAGCGACGCCCCGGAGCTTAGACGTCATCTGTCATAGTCGTCTCTCAACAGCTCCGTGGGTAATGGCTCTATGTTCACTTATCTAGATGACGGCTCTAGTGTGAATCCCTTAAGACAACCGTAAAGTTGATTTTTAATCGCTTTCCCATAAATTGTTTACGTTTTATATATTATGGCAACATTTTAAATAAGACAACATTTATTGACAGTTTTTTATATGCGACAGTATTTTATATAAGAAAACAAAATTGTTATTTGTTTTTCTGCGTGGTAAAAATATCATTACCGGACACTCAGGATTTTATAACAGAAGTCCGTTTTGAAAAAAATTCGAACGCAACAACTTCAATCAAATCTATGGATCTGCCACACATTTGAGTCAGGCCGCTATTTTTTTGCTTGCCCAGTTTATTTTCATTTAATCATAATCTAATCTGAAAAATAGACGTTTGCTCTTTTACTTTATTATTCATTTAATGTAAGATGATTTTCATGAGTGTTTATTATTATTAGTTAATTTGCCCCTTTCTGGGGGCGACTAAGACCTTTAGGCCATGCTGCCGTGTCTTCCGTTTTAATTCATTCTTATTACCAGTCATATGTCACTGTATACAAAGACATGTCAGGGTCTTGAGTAAAGCATTGGCCTTGTTACTCAAGCTCAAGCAGTGAGATTTGGCGGCAGTGAGGTAATTCACGATTACGACGACTAATTTCTTCATAAATATGTCACCTGTCTTCTTTGTCTGCACAAATTTAAATTTTAAGTATCTAATTTTGCTCCTAATTTACACTTAATTCATAAATAACGAAAAAATACTACGATCTTCTTTCACGATGGCGCCAAAACTGTCATTGTAAAATTTCATAGTTTAACATATAAAATAAAAAGAACATTGAGTTTAACATTTTGATTGATTGACACGAAAGAAAATGGCTATGATTGAATAAACCGCCAACTTGAACCGAGTTTCGTGATATGTAAACATTAAACGATGTCTATTTGTTAACCGACTTTAAAAAAGGAGGAGACTTACAATTTGTCTGTATGTTTTTTTTTGTTAAAATTGGTAACTATTAAAATTAGTGTGCTATTGGTTGAGTAATCGCGTACGCGTAATATAAGTAGTCGCGTACCAATATTAATAGTTCTTTTTCGGAAAGTTAGGTAATTATTCCTTAGCGGTCCAATATTCATTTTATCATAACCTTCTAATTTTACCTTATCTTGATGACTTAACTTAATGAAGTCGTCAAAATAAGATAAAAATGCATTTTTAATTATAAAATGTTGGTGAAATTTATGTGGGAACATTTCGAAACCATTTGCTTTTGTTAGAAATAGAATTATCAAAACGTGACGGGGTATCCAATGAAATAGTTGGAGTCGGTTTTTGTAGTTTTACTGCGCTTAATTACTGATATGTAATTACATAATTAGGTGTACTATAATATTTAATATATTCTTACATTTTTAAAGACAAAATCCGGGACTCATATTCACGGAAAATGTAACAAAAGCTTATAACAGAAATAGACTACCTTGAAAGTAACATTAAACCAACCTACAGTAGTACTATTTAAATTGTGCGCTTCGGCTATATTCGTAAAGATTCGGAAATCAAAATGTATTTTGAAGATATCTTATAGAGTTGTTGTTACACATAATTAATAATTTCGCTTAAATTTAGATTAGGTCAGCCAATTTAAAAATAAAAGTATAAAGTGTAAAAACATTAAGAAGTGTAAAGCCAAAGCGCATTATTTAAATAATAGTACACGAGATGTAACTTTCGTAAAGTATTAATCAATTATTAAATAAGTACTGCACATTCGACACGAAATGTTGTTTTCTTAATCACAAATCATTTTATCAATAACAACTGGCTTTAAATAATTCTAGATCTTATTTCTAGAAAACCTCGTTTTGTAAAAAAACCGAATAGGTATAAAGCAAATCTTGGTGATCAAAGTATTATATTTGAAATTCATTCTGTATAACTTTACTTTGTATGACTTAAATAAAAAAATTAACTCATACAAACATAATATGACCGCCTCGTTGGTCAAGTGGCTAACGTACACGCCTAACTACAACGACCAACCGCGCGGCTCGGGTTCGATTCCCAAGGGGGGCAGGCATTTGTGTGATGAACTTTTCGATGTCGGCATTTCGGGGTCTGAGTGTTTATTAAACTTATTTTGTTATCTATTTAAGTATTCATATGTATTAGTATAGTTGACTAACACCCATAACAATAGCATATAATTTGTTTACTTTGGGGTTAAATTAAATTTGCGTAACTTTTCCAGGGATATTTATTTATATGAACAAAAGGTTTAGATCAAAAATCAAAATGAGAGATAAATTAGTACAAAAAATCGGCATCTTAGATTGGTTGGCAAATTACAAAACTTTTACAATACTTATTACACATCTCAACATGTTTTCTAAGAAATAATAAACGTAATATAGCTCTGTGACTGCATGAGGTCTTTGGTTCGATTCCTGGGTTGGGCCACAAAAAGAAAATGTTTTATTTCCAATTTTCTTAAAAAAATTGCTAGGGATTGGATGTAAGCCAGGGTGGCGATAACCCCACCTACACATTGTGGAACTTAGTGTCTTCGGCTAGTCAACATCGGTCAATCCGGTCGAAAATGCCAGAGACAGATACAAATACACACAGATACGTCGATCTTATAATAACTCTCCTTTTCTGTCGAGAGTTAAAAAAATTATATTTCTTGTGTTATATTCAAACATTCATACCGTCAAAATAAAATTTCTTCTACAAACGTCACTTTGTAGTCAACACTTATTGTAAAACCACGCGTAACATCGCAAAGTACCACACAGCGATTATAAAAAATGTGTTCCGAAGGATTGAGCAACCCTTTGTAAAAATAGGTCAAGTTTTGGAAGGTTTATTTATAGAAGCAATGCTACAAACATTTCAGGATGTTTGTGGTATGCCCGTTACTTTGATATATAAACACTTGTTCAGACTAAATATTAAATTAGACTTTAGCTTCACGCCTATATCCCTGAAGAGGTAGGCAGAGGCACAATTAGGGCACTTACGACTAGCCGAAGACACTAAGTCCCATACTGTTCTAGGTGACAAACATATCGCCAATCAGGCACAGATCAAATCCCGGGCAACGTTATTTTTATTAAAAAATTGAAAACAAACATTTTCTATTTTTTTTTTGTTACCTGACCCGGAGGTTAAGCCCGGGACCTCAAGAAGTCAAGTCCGACTCTGGAACGCAAAGCCACAGAGATTATTTATTTTTATTTATTAAATTCTTTAATGTACACAAATTTTTGACAAAAAACATGGGCTTATCTCTATGTGTACAATTTTTTTCAGACATCTCCAAAATTAAAATCTGTGATGGTATAATTGAAATTTTTTTGTGTTATAGTGTAAACTTTTTTAGCATGTGCTCGTCAAAGAGTTTTAGCAAAAGGAGATTTAGAGTTTTTTAATCTACCAATCTTTATTTGCACCATAATTAAATAAATAAATATCTTTGGACAAGTCACATAAATTGAATCTAACCCCAAAGTAAGCATATTACATGCTTGTGTTTTATGGATGTCAGTCAACGATTCTAATACATAGAATATACTTAAATACTCGTAGATACAAGAATAAATTTAATAAACACCCAGACCTGGAAATACAAACATCTAAATGTTCATCACACATATGCCTGCCCCCATCGGGAATCGAACGCGAGCCTCGCGGTTGGTCGGCGTAGTTAGGCGTGTACGCTAGAAACTCGACCAACGAGGCGGTCAAATAATATGTATAATAATAAATCCCCATTTCCCTTGAACATCACATAATGCCTAAGCAAAAGGGCCTATTTATAGTAAGTATACATGTATGCAATATATATAGTTATTGACATGAAAAGTTCTTTTTGAAAAAAATATATAGAAATTTAATCCAAGCGCAGAGCAAGTGCAAAATAAAAATACCTAGAAAAAATAGAAGTTTAGCGGAACATTAGAAAATATAGTATCTTCTTCACGCCCATATCCCCGAAGAGGTAGGCAGAGGCACAACCAGAGCACCCACAACTAGCCGAAGACACTAAGTCCCATAAAGTCGCCAACCGGGCACATTTGCAATCCCGACCAACATTTTTTTAATTAGAAAATTGGAAAAATCCAATTTACTTTTTGTTGGCCGACCCGGGATTCGAACCCGAGACCTCATGCAGTCAAGTCCAACACCCGGACCGCTAGACCACTTAGAAAATATAAAAAAATAATATTTATAGTAAACAACATCTGCCGGGTTTGTTAGTTTTTTTATGCAAGAGTTCAACGAACAAGCACGCATCTCTTCTAATGGTAAGAGGTAAATGCGGCCTATATATAATATGTGTTATAGGTGCGTTGCTGTCACCGACTATCTTCGACAGGAATTGGTAAGTTGGTGAATATACAACGGGACAAGTTGCTGTACAGTAGTTAAGTTGCTGCACAACAGGCAAGTTGCTCATAGCAGGCAAGTTGCTGCACAGACTCTACCATAAGTAGTTAAAATAAGAATGTGATATTTTATCAATGCTTGTGTTTACAATCTGCCTGGCATAGAGTCAGAATATGGTCGATTTTACGCAAAGGAACCGGACCAACAGGGGTTAACCAATACGGGCTAGTTAATAATGTTTATAAAAACTTATACTGTCACACACAATTTTAGCTACGTTATCTTATTAAGACATTATCAGAGCCATTCATCATTGTATTACGCGAAATCGAAAGAATGGTGTCGCTGTTCTAAAAAAACCGAAATCGGTGCATCCGTTTAGGAATTAAGAAACACACGCAAGCACACACATCCTTTAGTGACTTGGCGTGATGTTTGTGTTTGTATTGTTTAAAAAGAGTATGTACCTTTTTTCGTGCATATGTATAAAAACACAATAAATGAAACCCATTAAAACATATGTTTGTAGTTTTACAATGTGGTATTGTGTATGACACAGGCAATTTCTTCACCATATGTGCACACGTTGAGATTGCCATCTTCACGGATTTATCACCTTCATTCACATTCTTAATTACATCGATGTTGTTGATAAACGGACATATGTACATTTGTACCCCTAAAAGGATTTTCATTTCACCACGGATTACGTGTTATGATGATGTCATAGTATTATACTTATATATGAAAGCATCGAGTTGGACCAAGATGCTAAAAAGTATGGGTCGCCATGGGCACTAAAGATTTTAATGGTGTGTTGTTAGTTTGAAACTAGAATTTTAGACTCTAGAGTTTGCTGACTAAGGTTTATATGATATCCTTCAAATGGAAACACGACAAAGGCGAGCATGGATTTTATGACTGTAGGTAACGGTATTCCGGGGATACCAAAGGAGATGATTTGTTGAATTGTAAAGATGTTAGATCAATCTTAACTACGTTGTAATACTTGTCGCTTGCGATGGGGTCGTTGCATTTTTGACTTCCTGTTAGTTTTTTTTTTGTTAGCATTCTTGTCACAAAAAAAATAACACTTACAGGTATGTAATCAAATGGCAAAGTTTAAGACATATAGGATTTTCATAATCAGTTAGTATTTTACTCTTTTTATCCTATTCCAAAAAAGGAGGTTATTATTCGACTGTATATTTTTTTGTATATTTGTTACACGAATATTCGGCCCATAGCCAACCAATTTACATAGTTCTTTTTTCGGACGAGAAACCATTATTCTGAGGTTGACCCATATAATTTTTATCAAAACCTGGCTAGTGGTTTTTGGGTTTCACTTAATAGTGTCTATGCTAAATGAAAGTTCATACATTTATCACTTCACCAATTGTGAGATCGTCAAGATAGCGAAAAATGTATGCATTATTGAGTGTAACCCAAAACTAGTAGAAGAAGGATGGTGATGTACTAGTAGATGAAACTGATGTGGGAACATTTTGGAACCTTTTGCTATCTTAAGAAAAAACAATTGTCAAATCGCAACTTGGGCTACTTATAAATAGCCAACTATAGTCGGTTTTTGCAGTTTATAGCGCTTAATTATTTGTAACTACAGTCGCCTCTGTGGTCTAGCGGTCCAGGTGTTGAACTTCACTGCATGAGGTCCCGGTTCAATTCCCGGGTCTGACAACAAAAAGAAAATTTGCATTTTACAATTTTCTTACATAAAAAATTTTGCTCGGGATTGGATATGTGCCTGATTGGCGACAGGCTTGCAATCTATCACACTTAGTGTCTTTGGCTAGTCGTGGGTGCCCTGGTGGTGCCTCTGCCGACCACTACCGGAATATAGGCGCGAAGATACTTTAAATACAGTGAAATAGGACACGGCTCTTCTGATGGCAAGAGTAGGCTATAAACACGAGAGATATTATATTGCATTCTATGATTAATCCTATGATTATTATGCAAGTCTACTAGCTACCCAACCCTCGGTAACAAGACACGGACAAAATTGCTGCAGGAATAGGTAAAGCGGTGAATCCTGGACAAGTTGCCACACAGTGCTCTGTTCAGTAATAGTAAAGTGACTTAAAAATGGATTCGATTGTTAAAATCGAATATTGAATTCCGTCTTTCTTACAAGCTGCTTAGTCGGGCTTATCACCTCTGAGGTCTTGCGGGCCGGCGTCAGACTTCACTTCTTAAGGTACTGGGTTTGATTGGGTCGGGAAACAAAAAAAAATTAAAATGTATATTTTCAATTTTCTAATAAAAATAAAGGTGCCAAGTCGGCGATAGCTTTCCACCTTATCACATTGCGGGACCAGGTGTCTTTGGTTAGTCTTGGGTATCCTAGTTATTCCTCTGTCTACGTAATATCCAAGCTGACCCATTGCTTACAACTATATAAAGCGCAAATTCGGCCTCATATGGAGTAATGTTCTCAACTCTGGGCAGGGGCTCCAGAGTACCAGCTAC